>SZWC01002631.1:132278-143637 GCA_023375785.1 Penium margaritaceum
AGAAACACAGTGGTCAGAAACACAGTGGTCAGAAACACAGTGGTCAGAAACACAGTGGTCAGAAACACAGTGGTCAGAAACACAGTGGTAAAAAACACAATAGTCAGACGCACAGTGGTCAGAAACACAGTGGTCAGAAACACAGTGGTCAGAAACACAGTGGTCAGATATCCAATTGTCAGAAACACAGTGGTCCGAAACACGGTCGTCAGAAACACAGTGGTCAGAATCATAGTGGTCAGAAACACAGTGGTCAGAAACACAGCGGTCAGAAACACACTGGTCACAAACACTGTGATCAGAAACATACCGTACTGGATGGAATATTTGCCGTTGTTTTTAAACCAATTTACATGATTCTGATATTAGCCGGGTTTCGGGCTATTTTATGTTTTGGACGTGGTCGCCTATTAGACCATCGCATTAAACAGGATGTTAATGTTCCCCCATCGCTCAAGTCTCTGTTTGCACAGAGCCCTTGATGATCTGTTGTACTTCGATGTTCGGGCTTTTGAAATCGCGGAGTGCGCGCGTCTGTCCGATGACGTCCGACAGCGGACCTCTCGGCGCTTCGATTGACAGGGCTATTCAAGCGCGCTGCCCCAAGTCGTGGGATGAACTTGAACATCGGCAGTGTGTTTTTTTCTCCTCGATGCTGCCCGTGTTGCTTTTTGCTCTTCCCAATCAAAGTTGTGCTCCATTTTCAAAATGTATGCAAAGTTGTCCACGGCAAAAAACTTTACAGGACTTGGACTGGGCAAAAAATAAGTGTAGGATTGCCTAATATTACATGTGATTCGCCCATCCATGCAACAATATCAAGTGGAACGCATGGGCGAGTTCAAATAATTGTTTTGAGTGAATATGCCACCCAGTACAGTAGTGGTAATAAATACAGTGGTCAGAAATACAGTGGTCGGACACACAGTGGTCAGAAACACACTAGCCATAAACAAACTAGTCAGAAACACATAAGTCAGAAACACAGTGGTCAGAAACACAGCGTTCAGAGACACAGTGGTCAAAAACACACTGGTCAGAAACACATTGGTCAGAAACACAGTGGTCAGAAACACGCTGGTCAGACACACAGTGGTCAGAGACATGGCAGTCAGAAACACAGGGGTCATAAACACAGTGGTCAGAAAAACAGTGGTCAGAAACACACTGGTCAGAAACACACTGGTCATAAACACACTGGTCATAAACGCAGTGGTCATCAACACAGTGGTCAGAAACACAGTGGTCAGAACACGCTGGTCAAAAACACACTGGTCAGAAACACAGTGGTCAGAAACAGAGTGGTCAGAAACACAATGGTCAGAAACACAGTGGTCAGAGACACAGTGGTCAGAAACACAGTGGTCAGAAACACAGTGGTCAGAAACACAGTGGTCAGTAACACAGTGGTCAGCAACACACTGGTCAGAAACACACTGAACAGAAACACACTGGTTAGAAACACAATGGTCAGAACCACAGTGGTCAGAAACACAGTGATCAGAAACACACTGGACAGAAACACAGTGGTTACAAAAACACTGGCCAGAAGCACACTGGTCAGAAACACAGTGGTCAGAAACACACTGGTCAGAAACTTAGTCGTCAGGAACACAGTGGTCAGAAACACACTTGTCAGAAACAAAGTGGTCAGGAACACAGTGGTCACAAACACACTGGTCAGAAATACAGTGGTCAGGACCGCACTGGTCAGAAACACAGTGGTCAGAAACACACTTGTCAGGAACACAGTGGTCAAAAGCACAGTGGTCAGAAACACAGTGGTCAGAGACACAGTGGTCGGACACACAGTGGTGAGAAACACAGTGTTGAGAGACACAGGGGTCAGAATCACACTGGTTAGAAACACAGTGGTCAGAAACGCAGTGGTAAAAAACACACTGGTGAGACACCAAGTGGTAAGAAAGAAAATGGTCAGACACACAGTGGTCAGATACCCAGTGGTCCGAAGCACATTGGTCAGAAACACAGTGGTCAGAAACACTGTGGTCAGAAACATAGTGGCCAGAAACACAGCAGTCAGAAACACAGTGTTCACAAACACACTGGTCACGAACACAGTGGTCAGAAACATACTGGTCAGAAACACACTGGTCAGAAACCCAGTGGTCATGAACACACTGGTCAGAGACACAGTGGTCAGAAACACAGGGATCAGAAACACACTGGTCACAAACACAGTGGTCAGAATCACACTGGTCAGAAACACACTGGTCAGAAGCACAGTGGTCAGAAACCCAGTGGTCAGAAACACAGTGGTCAGAAACACGGTGGTAAGACAAACAGTGTTCAGAAACACACTGGTCATAAATACACTGGTCAGAAACACGGTGGTCAGAAACACAGGGGTCAGAAATACAGCGTTCAGAGACACAGTGGTCAGAAACACACTGGTCAGAAAAACAGTGGTTAGCAACACACTGGTCTGACACACAGTGGTCAGAAACACAGTGGTCAGAAACACAATGGTCAGAAACACGCTGGTCAGAAACGCAGTGGTCAGAGACACGGTGGTCGGAAAAACAGTGGTAATATACACAGTGGTCAGAAACACAGTGGTCAGAAACACACTGGTCAGAAAAACAGTGGTTAGCAACACACTGGTCTGACACACAGTGGTCAGAAACACAGTGGTCAGAAACACAATGGTCAGAAACACGCTGGTCAGAAACGCAGTGGTCAGAGACACGGTGGTCGGAAAAACAGTGGTAATATACACAGTGGTCAGAAACACAGTGGTCAGAAACACACTGGTCAGAAACACAGTGTTTAGAAACACACTGGTCAGAAACACAGTGGTCAGAAACACAGTGGTCAGGAATATAGTGGTCATAAACACACTGGTCAGAAACACACTGGTCAGAAACACAGTGCTCATAAACAAAGTGGTCAGAAACACAGTGGTAAAAAACACAGTGGTCAGAAACACAGTGGTCAAAAACACAGTGGTGAGAAATAGGATGGTCAGAAACACAGTGCTCATAAACAAAGTGGTCAGAAACACAGTGGTAAAAAACACAGTGGTCAGAAACACAGTGGTCAAAAACACAGTGGTGAGAAATAGGATGGTCAGAAACACACAGGTCTGAAAAACACTGGTCAGAAACACACTAGCCAGAAACACAGTTGTCAGAAACACACTGGTCAGAAACACAGTGGCCAGAACACTGTGGTCAGAAACACAGTGGTCAGAAGCACAGTGGTCAGACACACAGTGGTCAGAAACATACTGGTCAGAAACACAGTGGTCAGAAACACAATGGTCAGAAACACAGTGATCAGAAACACGCTGGTCAGACACACAGTAATCAGAAACACAGTGGTCAGAAACATAGTGGTGAGAAACACAGTGGTCAGAGACCCAGTGGTCAGAAACAGAGTGGTCAGAAACACAGTGGTCAGTAACATACTGGTCAGAAACACGGCGATCAGAAACACAGTGGTTAGAAACACAGTGATCAGCAACACAGTGGTCAGAAACACAGCGGTCAGAAACACAGTGGTCAGAAACATACTGGTCAGAAACACAGCGGTCAGAAACACAGTGGTCAGAAACACACTGGTCAGAAACACAGTGAGCAGAAACACAGTGGTCAGAAACACAGTGGTCAGAAACACAGTGGTACGAAACACGGTGGTCAGAAACACAGTGGTCGGAAACACAGTGGTCAGAAACACAGTAATCAGAAACACAGTGGTCAGAAACACACTGGTCAGAAACACAGTGGACAGAAATACAGTGGTCAGAAACACAGTGGTCAGAAACACAATGGTCAGAAACACAGTGGTCGGAAACACAGTGGTCAGACACACAGCGGTCTCAAACACACTGGTCATACACACACTCGTCAGAAAGACAGTGGTCAGAAACACAGTGGTCCGAAACACAGCGTTTGGAGACACAGTGGTCAGAAACACACTAGTCAGACACACAGTGGTCAGAAACACAGTAATCAGAAACACAGTGGTCAGAAATACAGTGGTCAGAAACACAGTGGTCAGACACACAGCGGTCTCAAACACACTGGTCATACACACACTCGTCAGAAAGACAGTGGTCAGAAACACAGTGGTCCGAAACACAGCGTTTGGAGACACAGTGGTCAGAAACACACTGGTAAGAAACACAGTGGTCAGAAACACACCAGTCAGACACACAGTGGTCAGAAACACAGTGGTCATAAACATAGTAGTCATAAACACAGTGGTTAGAAACACACTGGTGATAAACAAACTGGTCAGAAACACTCTGGTCAGAAACGCAGTGGTCAGAAACAGTGTGGTCAGAAACACAGTGGTCAGAAACACACTGGTTAGAAACACACTGGTAAGAAACACAGTTGTCAGACAAAACGTGGTCAGAAACACAGTCGTCACAAACACAATGATTGGAAACACACTGGTCCGAAACACAGTGGTCAGAAACACACTGGTCATAAACACATTGCTCAGAAAGACACTGGTCAGAAACACAGTCATCAGAAACACACTGGTCAGAAACACAGTGGTCAGAAAAACAGATGTGAGAAACACACTCTTCAGAAACATTCTGGTCAGAAACACAGTGGTCAGAAACAGAGTGGTCAGAAACACGGTGGTCAGCAACACACTAGTCAGAAACACAGTGATCAGAAACACAGTGGTTAGACACACAGTGGTCAGAAACACAGTGGTCAGACACACTGTATTCAGAATCAAACTGGTCAGAAACACAGTGGTTAGGAACACAGTGGTAAGAAACACACTGGTTAGAAAAACAGTGGTCAGAAACACAGTGGTCGGAAACACAGGGGTCAGAAAGAAACTGGTCGGAAACACAGCGGTCAGACACACAGTGGTCAGAAACACGGTGGTCATAAACACAATGGTGAGAAACACAGTGGTCAGAAACACAGTGGTCAAAAACATAGTGGTCAGAAATACCCTGGTCAGAAACACAGTAATCAGAAACACAGTCATCAGAAACACAGTGGTCAGGGAACACTGGTGAGAAACACGATAGTCAGAAACACAGTGGTCAGAAACAAAGTGGTTAGAAACAGACTGGTCCGAAACACGGTGGTCAGTAATACACTGGTCAGAAATGCAGTGGTCAGAAACACAGTGGTCAGAAACACAGTGGTCAGAAACGCAGTGGTCAGAAACACAGTGGTCAGAAATACACTGGTCAGAAATGCAGTGGTCAGAAACACAGTGGTCAGAAACACAGTGGTCAGAAACGCAGTGGTCAGAAACACCGTGGTCATAAACACAGTGGTCAGAAAGACAGTGGTAAAAAAAAAAACACTAATAAGAAACACAGTGGTCAGAAACACAGTGGACAGAAACATTGTCGTCACGAACACAGTGGTCAGAAACACGCTGGTCCGAAACAGGGTGGTCAGAAACACACTCGTCATAAACATAGTGGTCAAGAAGACACTGGTCAGAAACACAGTGGTCAGAAACACAGTGGTCAGAAACACAGTGGTCAGAAACACAGCTTTCAGAAAGACACTGGTCAGAAACACACTGAATAGAAACACAGTGGTCAGAACACAGTGGTCAGAAACACAGTGGTCAGAAACACTGGTCAGAAACACGGTGGTCAGAAACACAGTGGTCAGAAACACAGTGGTCAGAAATGCAGTGGTGTGAAACACACTGGTCAGAAACACAGTGGTCAGAAACACGGTGGTAAGAGACACTGTGGTTACAAACACGGTGGTCAGAACCACACTGATCAGAAACACACTAGTCACACAAACAATGGTCATAAACATACTGTTCAGGAACAAACTGGTCAGAAACACGGTGGTCAGACACGCACTGGTCAGAACCACATTGGTCATAAACACACTGGTCAGAAACACACAGGTTAGAAACACCGTGGTCAGAAACACAGTGGTCAGAAACACAGTTGACAGGGACCCAGTGGTCAGAAACACACTGGTGAGAAACACATTGGTCATAAACACACTGGTCGGAAACACACTTGTCAGAAACACAGTTGTCAGAAACACACTGGTCAGAAACACAGTGGTTAGACACACACCGGTCAGAAACATAGTGGTCAACAACACAGTGGTCAGAAACACAGTGGCCAAAACCACATTGGTCAGAAACACAGCGGTAAAAAACACACTGGTCAGAAACAAAGTGGTCAGACACACAGTGGTCAGGAACAAACTGGTCAGAAAGATAGTGGGTAGGAAGACAGTGGTCAGAAAGACACTGGTCAGAAAAATAGTGGTCAGAAACACAGTGGTCAGAAACACAGTGGTCAGAAACACACTGGTCAGAAACACAGTGGTCAGAAACACACTGGTCAGAAACACAGTGGTCAGAAACACGGTGGTCAGAAACACAGTGGTCAGAAACACACTGGTCAGAAACACAGTGGTCAGAAACACACTGGTCAGAAACACAGTGGTCAGAAACACGGTGGTCATAAACACAATGGTGAGAAACAAAGTGGTCAGAAACACAGTGGTCAGAAACACATTGGTCAGAAACACAGTAATCAAAAACACACTAGTCAGAAACACAGTCATCGGAAACACGGTGGTCAGAAACATACAGGTAAGAAACACAGTGGTCAGAAACACAGTGGTCAGAAACACACTGGTCAGAAACATAGTGGTCAGAAATACACTGGTCAGAAACGCAGTGGTCAGAAACACACTGGTCACGAACACAGTTGTCATGAACACAATGGTCAGAAACACAGTGGTCATAAACACAGTGGTCAGAAACTAACTGGATAGAATCACAGTAGTCATAAACACACTAGTCAGAAACACTGTGGTCAGTAACACACTGGTCTGGAATACACTGGTCAGAAACATACTGGTCAGAAACATACTGGTCAGAAACACAGTGGTCTGAAACACAGTGGTCAGATACACGGTCGTCAGAAACACAGAGGTCAGAAACACGATGGTCTGAAACACACTGATCAGAAACACAGTGGTTTTAAACACAGTGGTTAAAATCACAGTGGTCACAAACACAGTGGTCAGAAACACAGTGGTCAGAAACACACTGGTCAGAAAGACAGTGGTCATAAAAACAGTGGTCAGAAACACACTGGTCAGAAATACAGTGGTCAGAAAGACACTGGTTAGAAACACACTGGTCAGAAACACAGTGGTCAGAAACACAGTGGTCTGAAACACAGTGGTCAGAAACACAGTCGTCAGAAACACAGTGGTCAGAAACACAGTGATCAGAAACACAGTGGTTATAAACACAGTGGTCAAAAACACAGTGGTCACAAACACAGTGGTCAGAAACACACTGGTCGGAAATACAGTGGTCAGAAACACAGTGGTCAGAAAGACACTGGTCAGAAACACACTGGTCAGAAAGACAGCGGTCATAAAAACAGTGGTCAGAAACACACTGGTCAGAAAGACAGCGGTCATAAAAACAGTGGTCAGAAACACACTGGTCAGAAAGACAGCGGTCATAAAAACAGTGGTCAGAAACACACTGGTCAGAAAGACAGCGGTCATAAAAACAGTGGTCAGAAACACACTGGTCAGAAAGACAGCGGTCATAAAAACAGTGGTCAGAAACACACTGGTCAGAAAGACAGCGGTCATAAAAACAGTGGTCAGAAACACACTGGTCAGAAAGACAGCGGTCATAAAAACAGTGGTCAGAAACACACTGGTCAGAAAGACAGCGGTCATAAAAACAGTGGTCAGAAACACACTGGTCAGAAAGACAGCGGTCATAAAAACAGTGGTCAGAAACACACTGGTCAGAAAGACAGCGGTCATAAAAACAGTGGTCAGAAACACACTGGTCAGAAAGACAGCGGTCATAAAAACAGTGGTCAGAAACACACTGGTCAGAAAGACAGCGGTCATAAAAACAGTGGTCAGAAACACACTGGTCAGAAAGACAGCGGTCATAAAAACAGTGGTCAGAAACACACTGGTCAGAAAGACAGCGGTCATAAAAACAGTGGTCAGAAACACACTGGTCAGAAAGACAGCGGTCATAAAAACAGTGGTCAGAAACACACTGGTCAGAAAGACAGCGGTCATAAAAACAGTGGTCAGAAACACACTGGTCAGAAAGACAGCGGTCATAAAAACAGTGGTCAGAAACACACTGGTCAGAAAGACAGCGGTCATAAAAACAGTGGTCAGAAACACACTGGTCAGAAAGACAGCGGTCATAAAAACAGTGGTCAGAAACACACTGGTCAGAAAGACAGCGGTCATAAAAACAGTGGTCAGAAACACACTGGTCAGAAAGACAGCGGTCATAAAAACAGTGGTCAGAAACACACTGGTCAGAAAGACAGCGGTCATAAAAACAGTGGTCAGAAACACACTGGTCAGAAAGACAGCGGTCATAAAAACAGTGGTCAGAAACACACTGGTCAGAAAGACAGCGGTCATAAAAACAGTGGTCAGAAACACACTGGTCAGAAAGACAGTGGTCAGAAACACACTGGTCAGAAACACAGTGGTCAGAAACACAGTGGTCAGAAACACAGTGGTCAGAAACACACTGGTCTGAAATACACTGATCACAAACACAGTGGTCAGAAACACACTGGTCGGAAACTCGGTGGTCAGAAACATACTTGTCAGAAACACACTGGTCAGAAACACTGTTGTCAGAAACACAATGGTAAGAAACACAGTGGTCAGATACACACTGGTATGAAACACACTGGTCAGAAACACAGTGGTCAGAAACACAGTGGTCAGGATTACAGTGGTCAAAAACACAGTGGTCAGAAACACAGTGGTCAGAGACACACAGGTCACAAACACACTGGTCAGAAACACAGTGGTCAGAAACACAGTGGTCAGGATTACAGTGGTCAAAAACACAGTGGTCAGAAACACAGTGGTCAGAGACACACAGGTCACAAACACACTGGTCAGAAACAAAGTAATCAGAAACACACTGGTGAGATATAAAGTTGTCGGAAACACATTGGTCAGAAACACACTGGTCAGAAACACAGTGGTCAGAAACACAACCGTCAGAAACACACTGGTCAGAAACTCAGTGGTCAGAAACACAGTGGTCAGAAATACTCTGGCCATAAACACAGTGGTCAGAAACACGGTGGTAATAAACACAGTGGTCAGAAACACAGTGGTTAGAAACACACTGGTCAGAAACACAGTGGTCAGAAACATAGTGGACAGAAACACAGTGGTCAGAAACACAGTGGCAAGAAACACAATGGTCATACACACAATGGTCACGAACACACTGGTCAGAAACACAGTGGTGAGAAACACAGTGGTCACAAACACAGAGGTCAGAAACACACGTGTCAGAAACACACTGGTCAATAACACAGTGGTAAGACAGACAATGTTCAGAAACACAGTGATCAGAAAAACAATGGTCAGAAACACACTAGTCAGGAAGACAGTGGTCAGAAACACAGTGCTCAGAAACACGGTGGTCAGACACACAGCAGTCAGAAACATAATGGTCAGAAACACAGTGGTCAGAAACACAGTGGTGAGAAACACAGTGGTCAGAAACACAGTGGTGAGAAACACAGTGGTCAGAAACACAGTGGTGAGAAACACAGTGGTCAGAAACACAGTGGTGAGAAACACAGTGGTCAGAAACACAGTGGTGAGAAACACAGTGGTCAGAAACACAGTGGTGAGAAACACAGTGGTCAGAAACACAGTGGTGAGAAACACAGTGGTCAGAAACACAGTGGTGAGAAACACAGTGGTCAGAAACACAGTGGTGAGAAACACAGTGGTCAGAAACACAGTGGTGAGAAACACAGTGGTCAGAAACACAGTGGTGAGAAACACAGTGGTCAGAAACACAGTGGTGAGAAACACAGTGGTCAGAAACACAGTGGTGAGAAACACAGTGGTCAGAAACACAGTGGTGAGAAACACAGTGGTCAGAAACACAGTGGTGAGAAACACAGTGGTCAGAAACACAGTGGTGAGAAACACAGTGGTCAGAAACACAGTGGTGAGAAACACAGTGGTCAGAAACACAGTGGTGAGAAACACAGTGGTCAGAAACACAGTGGTGAGAAACACAGTGGTCAGAAACACAGTGGTGAGAAACACAGTGGTCAGAAACACAGTGGTGAGAAACACAGTGGTCAGAAACACAGTGGTGAGAAACACAGTGGTCAGAAACACAGTGGTGAGAAACACAGTGGTCAGAAACACAGTGGTGAGAAACACAGTGGTCAGAAACACAGTGGTGAGAAACACAGTGGTCAGAAACACAGTGGTGAGAAACACAGTGGTCAGAAACACAGTGGTGAGAAACACAGTGGTCAGAAACACAGTGGTGAGAAACACAGTGGTCAGAAACACAGTGGTGAGAAACACAGTGGTCAGAAACACAGTGGTGAGAAACACAGTGGTCAGAAACACAGTGGTGAGAAACACAGTGGTCAGAAACACAGTGGTGAGAAACACAGTGGTCAGAAACACAGTGGTGAGAAACACAGTGGTCAGAAACACAGTGGTGAGAAACACAGTGGTCAAAAACACCGTGGTCAGAAACACAGTGGTCAGAAACACAGTGGTCAGAAGCACAGTGGTCAGAAACACAGCGGTCAGAAACACAATGGTCAGAAACACACTGGTCAGAAACACAGTGGTCAGAAATACACTGGTCAGAAACACAGTGGTCAGAAACACAGTGGTCAGAAACACACTGTTCAGAAACACAGCGGTCAGAAACACACTGGACAGAAACACAGTTGTCATAAACACAGTGGTCAAAACCAGAGTGGTCAGAAACACACTGGTCAGTAACACAGTGGTCATAAACACACTGGTCAGAAACACAGTGGTCAGAAACACAGTGGTCAGAAACACACTGGTCAGAAACATACTGGTCAGAAACATACTGGTCAGAAACACAGTGGTCAGAAACACAGTGGTCAGAAACACACTGGTCAGAAACATACTGGTCAGAAACATACTGGTCAGAAACACAGTTGTCAGAGACACAGTGGTCAGAAACACGATGGTCAGAAACACAATGGTCTGAAACACACTGATCAGAAACACGGTGGTATTAAATACAGTGGTCAGATTCAAGGGGGTCAGAAACACAGTGGTCAGAAACACAGTTCTCATAAACACACTGGTAAAGAACACCCTGGTCAGAAACACAGTGGTCAGAAACACAGTGGTCAGAAACACACTGGTCAGAAACACACTGGTCATAAAAAAAGTGGTCAGAAACACACTGGTCAGAAATACAGTGGTCAGAAAGACACTGGTTAGAAACACACTGGTCAGAAACAGAGTGGTCAGAAACACAGTGGTCTGAAACACAGTGGTCAGAAACACAGTGGTCAGAAACACAGTGGTCAGAA
>SZWC01002631.1:201699-224525 GCA_023375785.1 Penium margaritaceum
AGGTTACCTGCGCCTGTGCCTAAGGTACCTGCGCCTGTCCCTTGGGTACTTGTGCCTGTGCCTAGAGTACATGCACCTGTGCCTAGGGTACCTGCGCCTGTGTCTAAGGTACCTGCCTGTGCCTAGGGTACCTATGCGCGAGCCCAGGTTACGTGCGCTTGTGCCTAGGGTACCTGCGCCTATGCCTAGGGTACCTGCACCTGTGTCTAGGGTACCTGCGCCTCTGCCTATGGTACGTGCGCTTGTGCCTAAGGTACCTGGGTCTGTGCCTAGAGTACCTGCGCCTGTGCCTAGGGTACCTGCGCCTGTGC
The DNA here is from genome assembly GCA_023375785.1 of Penium margaritaceum. NCBI lineage: Eukaryota > Viridiplantae > Streptophyta > Zygnematophyceae > Desmidiales > Peniaceae > Penium > Penium margaritaceum. The sequence goes on from SZWC01002631.1 coordinate 202,011, forward strand.
CCAGGGTACTTGCGCCTGTGCTTAGGGTACCTGCACTTGTGCCTAGGGTACCTGCGTATGTGCTTAGGGTACCTGCGCCTGTGCCTACGGTACCTACTCCTGTCCCTAGGGTACGTGCGCCTGTGCCTGGGGTCCATGTGACTGTTCCTAGGGTATTTACGCTTGTGCGTAGGGTACCTGCGCCTGTCCCCAGGTTACTTGTGCCTGTGCCTAGTGTACATGTGCCTGTGCCTAGGGTAACTGCACATATGCCTAGGGTACCTGCGCCTGTGTTGGAAGAATGCATACACGAGAACAGTGGCAGCAGAAGCAAGTAGAAGCATCGGAACATGCAGGTTTACATCAGCAGAGTGACGTAACTAAGAGCGGTCCGAGGAGTTAGTCGCGGGAGCTGATAGAGGCTGAGACGCGAGGTAGCAGAGGTAGACAGGTTGATGTGAGAGAGAGTTGGCGAGGGGAGTGATGGTTGGCGGAGTGTGAGAGCTGAGCGAAGGAGCGAGAGTGACGGAGCAAAGCATTGAGAGTTGGCAAAGACAGAAAGTGCAAGGAACGAGCTGAGCGAAGACACGGCAGCGAGGCCGCGGAACCAAGGGGGAACAGGATGAGCATAACTGTTCTAGTTAAGTTTTGGAGGGAATGAACATCCTCCATATGTACAGGTGAACAGTACAAACACCACAATAGCAACGGCTTCTTCGTTAGCCGGACGCGAGTGACTCATTGTCACTTTGGTGGGTAACGGTTCGCACGGGACCGTTTATTTAGTATCTCTTGCGAGAGGTGGCCTGGACTTCTGCTTGTATTATCCGGAGCCTTTTTCCGCAACAAGAATCGAAGTCTGAGAGCATACATTTTTTACACCCTCCCTGAATCTGACTCGACTATTATAAGGTTGGTTTCCTCCTTGGGTCCATCATAGTACTTGATGAATATGATTCCCGAGAGGTGTCCTTGTAGCAGTCACGGACCAGTCAAATTCGAGCAGATACTACTAACCGGCAAAGTTGTAGTCTTGGTGGTTCGTGGGCTCGCGAAGGCGTGGGGTAGCGGCATGCATGAAGTAGGTCTCTCCACATTTTGTTGAGGGTGCATTTACGTTTGCAAATGAGGGGATGAAAGATGGGAGCAATGATGCTGAGTAGGGCTCCTCGAATTTCTTCCTCCACAAAGGGCACCAGCGTGGAGCAGAAATTTGCAGGAAAGCTTCCGCCTCCTTTGCAAAGAGGGTAGTGTTTGAGGGTGTATGAGATTGGGACGCCTTTGATGTAGCATAAGTGGAAGAAGTTGCAGAAGTCTTACGACCACTGGAGAATGTTTGTTGCTCCACTTGCACTAAGTACCAGATCCTCACAGTGTGTGAGGAAATGTCGTGGAAAAGAGGAGAAGTTGACTGGCCCATAAATACTGGTGGTAGTAATGACAAGTGGCCGATCTGATGGAAGAGGAGGTCTCTTGGCGATGAAGGTCATTTGGAAATGACGAGGAGTCGAAAGGTGGTGAGATGGGAACAGTCGTTGATGGAGCTGAAGAGGCAAGTAAAGAGCGACCCGATGAAGACAGAGAAGGCTGAGGAGGAGGTTGGAGCGAAGAGACTGAGGAGGGCTGAGTGCGGTAGAGGAGGATGTGAATGAGTGAGAGTGGTGATGTAACTGGACAAGGTGAATGATGAAGGGGAGAGGATCAGATGGGGCCTTGATGGGTGCACGGGTGGAACCTCGTGCACTGTGGAAGTTGCCGGCGTAGACGCAGGTCGCTGCGAGGAAGGTGATACGACCGGGCGGATCCTTGTGCCGAGCGAAGCGGAAGCTGATGATGAAGGAGGGATGATGGATGATGGAATGGACGCAAGGGCGAACCGCATGCGCGGCAGATGTTTTTGGTGTGGGCGCACGTCGTCGCGGAACAGGCAATGCAACCGGGCGGATCCTTGTGTCGAGTAGAGTGGAAGTGGATGACGGCGGAGGGACGATGGATGGCAGAGTGGGGCGCATGAGCAGGCCACGTGCGCTGAGGAAGTTTTTGGCGAGGGCGCAGGTCATCGCGGAAAAAGGCGATGCGACCGGGCAGATCCTTGTGCCGAGCTGAAAGCGACGCAAGGCGGAGGAAGCGATCGATTTGATGAGTGGGCACAAGGGCGGAACCGTGTGCGCTGAAGGAAGTTTCTGCGTGGGTGCAGGTTGTTGCGGAAAAGGTGATGTGACCGGGCGGATCCTTGTGTCGAGCTGAAAGTGATGCAGAGGCGGAGGAAGCGATTGATTGATGAGTGGGTGCAGGAGCGGAACCACGTGTGCTGATGGAAGTTTTGGCATGGGCGCAGGTCGTCGCGGAAAAAGGCGATGCAACCGGGCAGATCCTTGTGCCGAGCTGAAAGCGATTTGCGAAGACGAAGGAAGCGATTGATTGATGAGTGGGTGCAGGGGCGGAACCACGTGCGCGATAAAACGATGTTGATGCGGATGATGGACGGAAGGCGGCGCGGATGATGCTGATGATGGAGAGGCAGAGATGAGGTGGGAACAGGCGGCTGATGAAGTAGAGGAGACTGGTTAAGTTTTGGAGGGAATGAACATCCTCTGTATACACAAGTGAACAGGACAAACACCACAAGAGCAACGGCTTCTTTGATAGCCGGACGTAAGTGACTCATCGTCACTCTGGTCGGTAACGGTTCACAGGGGACCGTTGGACCGTTTATTTATTCTCTATTGCAAGAGGTGACCTGGACTTCTGCTTGTACTGTCTAGAGCCTCTTTCCGCAACAAGAGTCAAAGTCATAGAGCATACATTTCTGACAGCCCGTGCGTGGGGTACCTGCGCCTGTGCCTAGGGTACCTGCGCCTGTCTGTAGGGTACCTGCGACTCTGCCTGGGGTACTTGCGTTTGTGCTTTGGGTACTTGCGCCAGTGCCTAGGGTACCCGCGCCTGTCCCTAGGGTACATGTGCCTGTGCTTGGAGTGCCTGCGCCTGTGCATAGGGTACCTGCGCCTGTGCCTAGGGTATATGCGCCTGTGCTTAGGGTACCTGCGCCTGTGCCTGGGGTACCTGCGCCTATCCCTATGGTACATGCGCCTGTGCCTGGGGTGCCTGCGTTTGTGCATAGGGTGCCTGCGCATGTGCCTATTGTACCTCACCTGTGCTTAGGGTACCTGCGCCTGTGCGTAGGTTACCTGTGCCTGTGCTTAGAGTACCTGCGCATGTGCCTAAGGTACATGCGCATGTGCCTACGGTATCTGCGCCTGTGCCTTGGGTACCTACGCTTGTCCATAGGGTACGTGCGCCTGTGCGTGGGGTACATGCGCCTGTCCCTATGGTACAAGCGCCTGTGCCTAGGGTCCCTGCCCCTGTCCCTAGGGTACCTACGCCTGTGTCTAGGACACCTGCGCCTGTGCCTAGAGTACCTGCGCCTATGTTTAGGGTACTTGCGCCCGTCCCTAGGGCACCTGCGCCGGTGCCTAGGGTACCTCCGCCTGTGCCTAGGGTACCTGCGCCTGTGCCTAAGTTACCCGCGCCTTTGCCCAGGGTACCTACGCTTTTACCTAGGATACCTGTGCCCGTTGTTAATGATGTTTCGTTCATCCACCGGAGAATGGGAAAAAGCGCAGCCAGAACCCGGGTTCAAGGAAGGGGAGCGCGAAAAGGGAGGTCGACGAATCATTCGACGGCCGCTCGAGCGACGAAAACAAATCATCGGAAGGGCAGTTTGAATCCGGGAGATAACGGGGCGCGAGGAGGATATTGCGGCAGGCCACGTGAGCCAACCAAACATGCCAAGAGGAACGGAAGGCGGCCCAAGGCTGGCTTGATGGGAGCGGAGTCGCGTCCAAACCTCGAGGACAGGAGCGGTGTTCAAAGCGCCTTATCCAGAAGCGTTTTTGATGTGCGAGCCGCAAAGTGGGGCTGGACAGTGAGAAGAGATCTAGAAAGAGGCGCCGCAAGGAGAAGATAAAAAGGAGGACGGATGAGAGAACGAGGGCTGTTGATGAGAAGAGCTGCTGTCAATAGTCAACTGCAGACGCTCCATCGCAAGAAGCCAAATGAGACATCAACATCGGACGTTCCTCTTCCCACCACTCCCACTACCGGCGAGTTGCGTTACTGGACACTCGTCCGACGCAGGGGCAGAAAGCCGGTCCTGCAACCATCGGCTGAACCAAGAGATTGCTGCCCCTTGGTTGAACCAGACGGTTGAGCGGGACGCGCATCCCTTCTTGTGACAAGTTAGAGTAGAGAAGCTAGACTTGTGTGTGTGTGTGTGTGTGTGCCGTCCTCAGATGGGAAGACCACTGCCCGAGGAGCACGTCACGGAGTCGTCATGGCCTGGTCCTGAGTCCCCCCCTGGAGTACCAGGCTCCTCGTCCAGGGAGAGCCCCGCGGGAGTCGCCGGTGGTCTTCTGCGCCATCTGCAGCGGCTGCAACGCCCCTCATCGGCTGGGAGTGCGCACGGTCCTAGGGGTGATGCAATGCTCGCATCATCCTGCCGGTAGAGCCGTGGAGTAGTTCTGGCAGCCGTGGCTACGGAGGGTGTCCCGTGACGATGAGCCCCGGCGCGTGGAGAGCTGGAGGGAGGTCGCGCGTGACGTCGGACGTCGCGTTGCCGAGGTCGCCGAAGAACGCATCAAGGCGTACCAAGCCTACAATCGCTACCAGCAGGAGCTCGATCGCTTGCAAGAGGAGAGCCCGATGCGCGCTAACCCTCGTGCGGATCGTCGTCCGCACAGTCCCTTGGCACTTTGTCGTGCCAACTTGTGGGTGTCCGGCTCGCAGCGCGAGGTGAGCAGCATTGTTATCTTAAAAGACCAGCGCCGGCGCATCATCCGTCAATTGAGGATGTTTACGGTTTGCGTATTTTGCTTGGTGATGTGTAGGACTTTGATGGAATTAGGAATACTCTGTTGTATGTCTGCATGCTTGATTGAATCATAGTTTGGTTGTATCTTCGCTTGGTTGAATACACATTCTGTAATTCTCCAAGTTCTCTCCCTTGTGTAGTTAGACGAAGTCCCTTTAACTTTGACATCACATGGTACAGTGAACGATTGGCCGTCATAGCCCGATGAGAAACACAAGCGTGAATGCCTTGATAATCTGGTGGATTGTTGGTCGAACCATTCCCTTGAGCACTTAGGAAGAGTTCTCTGCATAAAGATCACACTATCCGGCAAATGATTGACCGTCAAGGATTAATTGGGATAAGTGACGTGCTAAAGTAGCTCAGTGGTGGTTGTCTTAGGCTAGTGGAGTGTAAAGCACGACCAATGCTTGTCTGGTGAATGATCTGTCGCGTGCCTTCGAAGGGCTATGCGATTCGGCAAAGAACAGTCCTTGACGGTCAATCATTCGTCGGATAATATGATCTCTACGCAGAGAACTCTTCCTAAGTGCTCAAGGGAATGGTTCGAACAAGAATCCACCAGATTATCAAGGCATTCACGCTTGTATTTCTCATTGGGCTATGACGGCCAATCATTCACTGTACCACGTGATGTCAAAGTTAAAGGGACTTCGTCTAACTATACAAGGGAGATAACTTGGATAATTACGGAATGTGCATTCAACCGAGCGAAGATACAACCAAACTATGATTCAATCAAGCATGGAGACCTACAGCAAAGCATTCCTAATTCCATCCAAGTCCTATGCATCACCTAGCAAAATACGCAAACCTAAACGTCCTCTGTTGACGGATGATGCGCCGGCGCTGGTCCCTGTAAGATAACAGCGCGGCTCGCCTCGCGTTGCGAGCCAGGCACCCGCGGGGTCCGACGTCACGCGCGACCTCCCTTCAGCTCTCTACGCGCCGGGGCTCGTCGTCACGGGGCACCCTCTGTAGCCACAGCTGCCAGAACTGCTCCACGGCTCCACCGGCAAGATGATGCGAGTATTGCATCACCCCTATTACTGTGCGCATTCCCAGCCAATGAGGGGCGTTGCAGCAGCTGCAAATGGCATAGAAGACCACCGGCGACTCCCGCGGGGCTCTCCCTGGACGAGGAGCCTGGTAGTCCAGGTGGAACTCGGGACCAGGCCATGACGGCTCCGTGACGTGCTCCTCGGGCAGTGGTCTTCCCATCCGAGGACGGCACACACACACACACACATACACACACTTGTCTAGCTTCTATACTCTAACTTGTCGCGAGAAGGGACGCGGGTCCTGCTCAACCGTCTGGTTCAACCAAGGGGCAGCAATCTATCGGTTTAGCAGATGGTTGCAGGACCGGCTTCCTGCCCCAGCGTCGGACGAGTGTCCAGCAACGCAACTCGCCGGTAGCGGTAGTGGTGGGAACAGGAACGTCCGATGTTGATGTCTCATTCGGCTTCTTGCAATGGAGCGTCTGCAGTTGACTCTTGACAGCAGCTCTTCTCATCAGCAGCCCTCGTTCTCTCATCCCTCCTCCTTTTTATCTTCTCCTTGCGGTGCCTCTTTCTGGATCTCTTCTCACTCTCCAGCCCCACTTTGTGGCTCGCACATAAAAAACGCGTCTGGATAAGTTGCTTGGAACACCGCTCCTGTCCTCGAGGTTTGGACGCGACTCCACTCCCATCAAGCCAGCCTCGGGCCGCCTTCCTTTCCTCTTGGCAGGTCTGGTTGGCTCACGCGGCCCGCCGCAATATCCTTCCCGCGCCCCGTCATCTCCCGGATTCGAACTGCCCTTCTGATGATTTCTTTTCCTCGCTCGAGCGGCCGTCCGATGATTCGTCGACCTCCCTTTTCCCGCTCCCCTTCCTTGAACCCGGGTTCCGGCTCCCCTTTTTCTCATACTCCGGTGGATGAAAAAAACATCATTAACACTATTATACCATACCCCCGCAAAACAGGCTAGACGTCCTCGTCCATCCATCCATCCTCCCCGGTTTTGTTCATCCCATTCTCCTCTTTCCGTCGAATCATCCATCGTGCCTCTACCGCTCCCGTCCTCTCCCCGATGCGGCCTCCCCTTCCCCTCTGTCCAATGAGGAGTACTCCTCCTCTGCCCATCTTGTCCTCGCCACTGCTTCCAACTCCCGATGGAGCCCCTCTTGTTGTATGCCTTCATTCCGCGCCTTGGGGCTCCTCCGTGGGGTTATCCTGCGCTCCCCTTCTCTGAACCCTCTGTCTCGCTGTTCCTACAGGCGCCGCACCGCTTCCCTCTGCTCCGTCTGCACTCTCCTTCTAGCATCATCGCTCTCCTCACATGGCAGACAGAGCGGTCCATGGAGCCCTGTTTGCGTGTTGCTGTACCGACCAGCACACGCGAGGTGCACCCACTGCCGGCAGCTAATGCAGTACCACATCCGGACCCGTACCAGGCCCCTGCAGGTGGTGCATGGCTCACTTCGCGACCTGGTACACCTGAGACATTGGTATAGCGAGATGCGGCCTCCATGGCACAGCTTCCTCTCTCCCACCTTCTTGACGCATTCACTATGTGAGAAGCACGCACATTTCTCACACCACGGTGTCACTCCTCTCAGCTCTCTTAGACAGCTGGGGCAGTCTCCCTCCGCCGTGCCAGTGTGTGGTCGCGTCCAGGAGCTGCTACAGTTGTCGCGTCCCTCCTCATTCGTTCTTATGCAGGCGGCATGTGCTGCCCTCCTGCAATAGTCACACCTCCCATGAGGGGCCTCCAGCATTCTCCTGCAGCCGCAGCACACAATTCCCGTCACGGCGTCGTGTTCCTCCCGGAGCATGATTCTTACATCCGTTGGGATTCCCTGCCTAACCTTTTGGCAGGGTAGGCACAGCCACCCTTTTTTTGCGTCCACCATCCCACATTCCCGGTGCGTGTGGCGCGTATAGCGCCCGCATTGCCTGGCAGGCAGGTGCACCCTTCTTTCACACCATGGACAACTACCCGTACGTGGCGTCTTCTCCTCTCTGGGTACCCCTTCCACATCCATGCCTCTCTTCCTCTTTTTGCCCACTCCTGGAGCCTCGGTCCATGCTCCAGCTTGTCCTACCTCTGCTCCGTCATCCGTACTCGCTCCCTCTAGTCCCGTTCCTGCTTCGGTCTTGGACCCCCGCTGCCCCTCGCCTCTTCCTTGCCGCATCGATGATTCCATGTCTGCGCCGCGTGGGGCTTGTGTTATTCCTTCCCCTGCCCCGACTGCCGCCCTTTGTGCTTCCTTGTCCGCCTCGCACCTCCCTCCAGATGTTGCTCCCCTTGGCTGGAATTGCCGAGATTCTCTCTCAGCTCCCTGCTCCCTCTGCTGCCTCCATGGGGTTATGAAGTGTCCTGGCCGATGCGCCGGCGTATGATCGGCCGGAGCTCCGGGATGCCCCATGGTCCTGTGGCGCCCCGGCGTTCTGGCCCCTCTGATTTCTCCACGCCCATGCAGGCGTCCCATTGGCCCTTTTAGTCGATCTGGACGTCAGGTAGGTTGATCATCGACCGGAGCTGAAGGAGGAGGGGGTGGTAAACTTGGTCCCTACGGGGCTGAGGGTCGTGGTACACCCGGTGGGGGCGGGTCCCTCAGGAGACACCACTGAGGCGTTATTGCCAAAGCCTCGTTCACCATCGCCAGCACCTTTCTTCTTACCTCCGGCACATCCCTGCTCCTAAGCGCCCTCATGGCCAAAACCGCCTTCTGAGCCATCCCTCCCTCTTGTCCAGGCAATGCCACCTCATTGCGATAAAGCTGTTCCACCGGGTGAGAGTCTGCGTATGAGCGTGGCCCCTTCCGCTCCTCCATGCTTTGGCCTTCCTCCCGCCGCAGCCTCTGATCCCGTGCCCTGGCCTGAAGGAGTCGCATCCTTGCTACGCATTGCCCGCAGTGTTGCCCAACTCCTGGCAGCATTTGTCCACAGGGCCGATGGAGGGGCTGATGGCATCCCTCACACCACTCGGTGGCGCCAAGATTGGCGCATTCTGCATAACGTAGGCACCACTCTATTTCTGCCGCTCGCCGGCCGTCTCTTCCATGTCCTTCCTCCTCCTTTCGCATCTTCTCTTTCGGTTGCGGAGCACAGGCCAGGCAAACATGCACTGCTCTCTGTTGTAGTAGCTCCCCTTCCGTACAGACATAGTGAAGGGCCACCGTGCAGTTGAAGCAGCGCTTCTTTTGCATCCTCACTTGCCGCTTGTAGTTCCCGCACTCCTCCATTTCTTCCACTCCTGGTGCGCTTGGCCCAACAGCTTGTCCGCTTTCCTTGCCGACCTCCTGCTCTTCTTCCACCAACCTCTGGATGCAACCTTTACAGTGCTTTCCTAGTCCTGGGATCTATCTTCCACACTTGGGATGGAGTGGTGCTTTGCATTGCATTCATAGCACCAACTTGCCTCCATTCGGTCAAGTGGCTCCCCACAGACTTCACACTTCTCAATCCACCGCTTCGGAGCCGGCTTTCTCTTCCTCTTGTCCTCTTTGTCTGCCTTTTGGTGCATCAGGAGTGCACACTTCTTGCATCCGATCACCTTTCGACGGATCCATACTTTTGGATCCTGGCAGGCTGCATGCACCGGATGTATGCACACAAAGCAGCGGAGCAGCGTGGTGGCATTCATTGGCTCTTCACAATTGCCACATGGCTCCTTCTCGTATTGTGGCATCGTGAATCTTTCAGTTGCGGCTTCGGTGCCCGAGCGGGCCCTCTCCTCATCCCTTTCTTTCTGTAGTTCCTCCTCGCTATCGACTTTCATGTCTTCCCTCAACCGTGCTGCGCAGGCCTCACACATCTTGATGTCGTATAGGATACCAAAGGCAAAATCGCAGCAGGCCAGATGGAGGTTGTTCCTGCATCGTTCGCACACCACCTCCCCTTTTCTTGCGACCGGGTGTTTGCACGTTGCGCATAGTTGCTGGGCAGTATGTTCCTCCTCCTCTTCTTCGCCTTGGACGTCTGCTTCAATGCTCACCTCAAGCTTTTCCTGCCAACTGCCCTCCCCTCCTTGCACTCGTGCTGGTCCCACCGCTACTTCCCGCCAAGAGCTGGTCGGCCACAGGTGCCTATCATTAGGGGTGATTGGCCCCCATGTCGAAGGAGGAGCATGGAGCAAGCTGCATTGCTCTTGACGCACTGGTGGAAGCTCCCATTCTTCCTCCCCCTTCTCAGTCTCCCTCCACTGCCTCTTTTTTCCTATGCGGCTCCCGCGCTATTCTTTTTGCTTCTTCTCTCGTTGCTCTTTCAGCTGCTCCTCCGCCGTTGCTGCTGGTGGCGTTTGCGTTACTAGCAGCACATCCTGGTCCCGCTGCTCGGCTGCTGCTGCTGCTGCCGATGGCGCTGGTGTCACGAGACCGCGCCAAGGGCAGCTGCTACATAGGACAGCACCTCTTAATCAGGCTGCTCTGCTGCTACTGCTGGCGTCCGCGCCTCGGGCGTCGCGCCGGGTGCAGTTGCTGCAGGAGGCAGCACCTCCTGGTCTCGCTGCTCTGCTGCTGCTGCTGCCGGCGTTTGTGCCTCGGGTGCCTCGCCTGGTGCAGCTGCTGTAGGAGGCAGCACCTGCTGGACACGCTGCTTTGCTGCTGCTGCTGCCAGCGTTCGCGTCTCGGAGGCCGCGCGGGGTGCATCTGCTGCAAGAGACAGCACCTTCTGGTCCTGCTGCTCTGCTATTGCTGCTGCCGGCGTACACGCCTCGGGGGCCACGCCGAATGTAGCTACTGCAAGAGGCAGCACCTCCTGGTCTTGCTGCTCTGTTGCTGTTGATGCCGGCGTTCGCGTCTTGGGGGCCGCGCCGGGTGAAACTGCTGTAAGAGGCAGTACCTCCTGGTCCTGCTGAACCGCTGCTGCTGCTGCGAGTGGCCTCCGCGCCTCAAGCGTCGCGCTGGGTGCAGCTGCTGCAAGAGGCAGCACCTCCTGGTCCCGCTGCTCTGCTGCTGCTGCTGCCGGCGTACGCGCCTCGGGGGCCGTGCTAAGTGTAGGTGCTGCAGGAGGCAGTACCTCTTGATCCTGCTGCTCTGCTGCTGTTGTTGCCGGTGTTCGCGCCTCGGGGGTCGCGCCTGGTGCAGCTGCTGCGGGAGGCAATACCTCTTGCTCCTGTTGCTCTGCTGTTGCTGTTACCGGCGTACGCGTCTCGGGGGCCGCGCCGGGTGTAGCTGCTGCAGGAGGCACCACCTTCTGGTCCTACTACTCTTCTGCTGTTGCTGCCGGCGTACGCGCCTCGGGGGCTGCGCCGGGTGCAGCTATTGTAGTAGGCACCACCTCCTGGTCTTGCTGCTCTGCTGCTGCTGCTGTCGGCGTTCGCGCCTCGGGGGCCGCGCCGGGTGCAGCTGCTGCAGGAGGCAGCACCTCTTGGTCCCGCTGCTCTACTGCTGCTGCTGCTGGCATTCGCGTCTCGGGGGCCGCGTCGGGTGCAGCTGCTGCAGGAGGCAGCACCTCTTGATCCCGCTGCTCTGTTGCTGCTGCTGCCGGTGGCGTCCGCGCCTCAAGCGCCACGCCAGGTGCAACTGCTGCAGGAGGGAGTTCTTTCCGTTTTCACAGGTGGGGTTTCTCGGGTTGCACCATTGATGCAGGTCGACCATCCGCCGTACGTGGCGCTTTCATTTGGTGAGGTGACTGCTACTAAGCCTCTAGTTCGGCTGCTGGTGCCAGTTCCTCTGAGGTCCTGGGGCGCCGAGTAGGGAGTTTTCCCTTTTCTGCCCGGCGGCGCTTCTTTGTGCCACTCTCCATTTCCGTCGCATCACGTTTTCCCTTTTCCTTGTCTTCCACTTGTTGTTGCGCCTGCAGTTGTAGCGTACTGGGTCCAGCTTTCTGCCCGTGTGCCTCCACGTGTGCCGAGATAGGCACCCTAATGCCCGCCGAATCAAGCCGGGTCCCCCCAGCCAAGGAAGCCTCATGGATGGCTGTGGTGGTGATGGGCGGAGGGGGGCGCTCTGGACGAGAGGATGACGGAGGTGCCCCTGCGAACGTAGCCGCCACCTCTTCCACATCTTCCTCAATGCTAAGGCGGGGTGGATGGCTGCCACCCACAACAGCTTGCCAGCGGACGGGAAGCTTCTCGAGCCGCTCCCGACGTACCATGATGTTGGAGGTGTGGCGACCCTCGGGCCACACATAGACGCCATCGACGGCCCAAATTTGGTAGCACTGGTCGAAGAGAATCGCTTCATTGTGCCGTGCCCGTCCGATCTCCTCTCGCTTCAGCCGCACGCCGTCACCCACATGGAAGTCATCGATCATGAGACGAGCATTGGCACGGTCGACCCCACGGCTTCATAGACTGTTGCAGAGCGCGCGTGCATGCGGTCGTGCTCTTGCATGCTGAGTGCATCCCTCAGCGGCACCGGGGTGCACCACCGCAGCCCATATGCGTCCTATTCGCGCCGCCACAGTCGCCTCTGCAGCCACACGTATTTGTCGAGCATGGCTTTTGCATCCGAGCGGACATCGGCATTGGGGTAAATTGCTGTCATCCAGCTCCGGCCGATCATACGCCGACGCATCGGCCGGGAAACTCCATAACCCCAGGGAGGCTGCAGAGGGAGTAGGGAGCAGAGAGTGAATCCCGGCAATTCGAGCTGAGGGGACCAACGTCTCACGGGGCGCGCGAGGCGCACGAGGGAGCACAAAGGGCGGCAGCCGGGGCAGGGGAAGGAATAACACGAGCCCCACGCGGCGCAGACATGGAATCATCGACGTGGCAAGGAAGAGGCGAGGGGCAGCACGGGTCCAAGACCGAAGCAGGAACGGGACAAGAGAGAGCGAGTACGGATGCCGGAGCAAGGGTAGGACAAGCTGGAGCATGGACCGGGGCCCCAGGAGTGGGCGAAAAGAGGAAGAGAGGCATGGATGTGGAAGAGGGACCCAGAGAGGAGAAGACGCCACGTACGGGTAGTTGTCCATGGTGTGAAAGATGGATGCACCTGCCTGCCAGGCAATGCGGGCGCTGTACGCGCCACACGCACCGGGAATGCGGGATGGTGGACGCAGAAAAGAGGTGGCTGTGCCTACCCTGCCAAAAGGTTAGGCAGGGAATCCCAACGGAGGTAAGAATCATGCTCCGGGAGGAACACGACGCCGTGACAGGAATTGTGTGCTGCGGCTGCAGGAGAATGCTAGAGGCCCCTCGTGGGAGGTGTGACTATTGCAGGAGGGCAGCACATGCCGCCTGCATAAGAACTTATGAGGAGGGACGCAAAAACTGTAGCAGCTACTAGACGCGACCACGCACTGGCACGGCGGAGGGAGACTGCCCTGGCTGTCTAAGAGAGCTAAGAGGAGTCACACGTGTATTTCTGACCACTGTGTTTCTGACCACTGTGTTTCTGACCAGTGTGTTTCTGACCACTGTGTTTCTGACCACTGTGTTTTTACCACTGTGTCTCTGACCACTGTGTTTCCGACCAGTGTGTTTCTGACCACTGTGTTTCTGACCACTATGTTTCTGACAAGTGTGTTATGACCAGTGTGTTTCTGACCAGTGTGTTTCTGACCAGTGTGTTGCTGACCACTGTGTTTCTGATCAATGTGTTTTGACCACGGTGTTTCTAACCAGTGTGTTTCTGACCGGTGAGTTTCTGAGCATTGTGTTTCTGACCAGTGTGTCTCTGACCACTGTGTTTATGACACTCTGTTTCTGACCACTGTGTTTCTGACCACTGTTTTTCTGACCACCGTGTTTCTGAACAGTGTGTTTCTGACCACTGTGTTTCTGACCAGTGTGTTTCTGACTGTTGTGCTTCTGACAACCGAGTTTCTGACCACTGTGTTTCTGACAAGTGTGTTTCTGACCACTGTGGTTTTGACCGGTGTGTATCTGACCATTGTGTTTCTGATCACTGTGTCTCCGACCAGTGTGTTTTTTACCACTGTGTTTCTGACAACTGTGTTTCTGGCCAGTGTGTTTCTGACAACTACAATGCTGACCACTGTGCCTCTGACCAGCGTGTTTCTTACCACTGTACTTCTTACCACTGTGTTTCTGACCACCGTGTTTCTAACCAGTGTGTGTGTGCCCAGTGTTTTTCTGACCACTGTGTTTCTGACCACTGTGTTTTTGACCAGTATACTTCTGACCACTGTGCTTCTGACCATTGTGTTTCTGACCATTGTGTTTCTGACCACATTGTTTGTGACTAGTGTGTTTCTGACCAGTGTGTTTCTGACCACTGTGTTTCTGACCAGTGTGTTTCTGACCACTGTTTTTCTGACCAGTGTGTTTCTGACCACTGTGATTCTGACCACTGTGTTTCTAACCACTGTGTTTCTGACTACTGTGTTTCTGACCACTGTGTTTCTGGCCACTATGTTTATGACCACTGTGTTTCTGACCACTGTGTTTCTAACCCCTGTTTTTCTGACCACTGTGTTTCTGACCACTGCGGTTTTGACTAGTGTGCATCTGACCACTGTGTTTCTGACCACTGTGCTTCTGACCACTGTGCTTCTGACCATTGTGTTTCTGACCATTGTGTTTCTGACCACATTGTTTGTGACTAGTGTGTTTCTGACCAGTGTGTTTCTGACCACTGTGTTTCTGACCAGTGTGTTTCTGACCACTGTTTTTCTGACCAGTGTGTTTCTGACCACTGTGTTGCTGACCACTGTGTTTCTGACCACTGTCATTCTGACCACTGTGTTTCTAACCACTGTGTTTCTGACTACTGTGTTTCTGACCACTGTGTTTCTGGCCACTATGTTTATGACCACTGTGTTTCTGACCACTGTGTTTCTGATCAGTGTGCTTCTGACCAGTGTATTTCTAACCATTGTGTTTATGACCAGTGTGTTTCTGACCACCGTGTTTCTGACTACTGAGTTTTTGCCCACTGAGTTTCTGACCAGTGTGTTTCTGACGAGTGTGTTTCTTACCACCGTGTTTCTGACCGCTGTGTCTATGACCACTGCGTTTCTGACCACTGTGTTTATGACCACTGCGGTTTTGACTAGTGTGCATCTGACCACTGTGTTTCTGACCACTGTGTTTCCAACCAGTGTGTTTCTGACCACTGTGTTTCTGACCACTGTCTTTCTGACCAGTGTGTGCCTGCCCAGTGTGTTTCTGACCACTACGTTTCTGACTAGTGTATTCCTGACCACCGTGTTTCAGACTAGTCGGTTTCTGACCATTGTGTTTCTGACCATTGTGTTTCTGGCCAGTGTGTTTATGACCAGTGTGTTTCTGACCATTGTGTTTGTGACCGGTGTGTTTATGACCACCGTGTTTCGGACCAGTGTGTTTCTGACCACTCTGTTATGACCCTGTGTTTCGAACCACTGTGTATCTTACCACTGTGTTTCTGACCACTGTGTTTCTGACCACTGTGTTTCTGAACACTGTGTTACTCACCACTGTGTTTCTGACCAGTGTGTTTCTGAGCAGTGTGTTTCTGAGCAGTGTGTTTCTGACCAGTGTGTTCCTGACCAGTGTGTTTCAGACCAATATGTTTCTGAAAACTGTGTTTCTGACCACTGTGTTTCTGACCACTGTGTTTATGACCATTGTGTTTGTGACCACCGTGTTTCTGACCACTGTGTTTCTGACGACAGTGTGTCTAACCAATGTGTCTCTGACCACTGTGTTTCTGACCACTGTGTTTCTGACCACTGTGTTGCTGACCACTGTCCTTATGACCAGTGTGTTCTGACCACTGTGTTTCTGACCAGTGTGGTTCTGACCAGTGTGTTTCTGACCAGTGTGTTTCTGACCACTGCGTTTCTGACCACTGTGTTTCGGACCAGTGTATTTCTGACCACCGTGTTTCTGACCACCGTGTTTATGACCAGTGTGTCTCTGACCACTGTGTTTCTGACCGCTGTGTTTCTGACCACCGTGTTTCTGATCACTGTGTTTCTGACGTCTATGTTTCCGACCGGTGTGTTTCTGAACACCGTGTTTCTGACCACTGTGTTTCTAAACACTGTGGTTCTGACCATTGTGTTTCTGACCAGTGTGTTTCTGACCACTGTGTCTCTGACCAAGGTGTTTCTGATGGCTGTATTTCTGACCACTGTGTTTCTGACCACCGTGTGTCTGACCACTGTTTTTCTGACCACTGTGTCTCTGACCACTGTGTTTCTGACCACTGTGTTTCTGACCACTGTGCTTTTGACCACTGTGTTTCTGAGCACCGTGTTTCTGACCACCGTGGTTCTGACCAGTGTGTTTCTAAGAAGTGTGTTTCGGAACAGTGTGTTTCTGACCACTGTGTTTCCGACCACTGAGTTTCTGACCGCCGTGGTTCTGACCAGTGTATTTCTGTCCATTGTGTTTCTGACCAGTGTGTTTCTGACCAGTGTGTTTCTGACCACTGTGGTTTTGACCAGTGCGTTTCTGACCAGTGTGTTCTTGACTAGTGTGCCTCTGACCAGTGTGTTTCTTACCACTGTGTTTCTGACCACTGTGTTTGTGACCACTGTGTTTGTGACCACTGTGTTTGTGACCACTGTGTTCCTGGCCAGTGTGCTTCTGAAAACTGTGTTTCTCACCACTTTCTTTCTGACCACTGGGTTTTTGACCACTGTGATTCTGACCAGTGTGTTTCTGACCGCTGTGTTTTTGGCCACTGTGTTTCTGACCAGTATGTTTCAGACCAATGTGTCTCTGACCGCCGTGTTTCTGACAACTGTGTTTCTGACCAGTGTGTTTCTGACCACTATGTATCTGACCACTGTGTTTCTTACCAGTTGGTTTCTGACCACTGTGTTTCAGACCAGTGTGTTTCTGACCACTGTGGTTCTGACCACTGTGTTTCTGACCACTGTGTTTCTGACCAGTGTGTTTATGACCACTGTGTTTCTGACCAGTGTGTTTCTGACCACTGTGTTTCTGACCAGTGTGTTTCCGACCACTATGCTTCTGACCACTGTGTTTCTGACAACTGTGTTTATGACCGGTGTGTTTCTGACCACTGTGTTTGGGACCAGTGTGTTCTGACCACTGTGCTTCTGACACTGGGTTTCTGACTACTGTGTTTCTGACCACTGTGTTTCTGACCACTGTGTTTCTGACCACTGTGTTTCTGACCAGTGTGCTTCTGACCACTGTGTTTCTGACCAGTGTGTTTCTGACCACTGTTTTTCTGACCAGTGTGGTTCTGACCACTGTGTTTCTGACCGCTGTGTTTCTGACCACTGTGGTTCCGACCACTGTGTTTGTGACCAGTGTTTTTCTGATCAGTGTGTTTATGACCGTTGTGTTTCGGACGAGTGTGCTTCCGACCACTGTGCTTCGGACCACTGTGTTTCTGACCACTGTGTTTCTGACCAGTGTGTTTGTGACCACTGTGTTTCTGACCACTGTGTTTCTAACCACGGTGTTTCTGACCAATGTATTTCTGACCGGTGCGTTTCTGACCACTGTGGCTCTGACCAGTGTGTTTCTGACCACTGTGTTTCTGACCACTGCTTTCTGACCACTGTGTTTCGGACAAGTGTGTTTCAGACCACTGTGCTTCTGACCACTGTGTTTCTGACCACCGTGTTTCTGACCACTTTGTTTCTGACCACTGTGTTACTGACCTGTGTTTTTATGACCACTGTGTTTCTGACCATAGTGTCTATGAGCAGAGTGTTTATGACCAATGTATTTCTGACCACTGTGTTACTGACCAGTGTGTTTATGACCACTGTGTTTCTGACCAGTGTGATTATGACCACTGTGTTTCTGACCACTGTGTTTCTGACCAGTGTGTTTCTGACCGCCGTGTTTCTGACCGCTGTGTTTCTGACCACTGTGTTTCTGACCCCTGTAATTCTGACCACTGTGTTTGTGACCACTGTGTTTCTGACCACTGTGTTTCAGACCACTATGTTCCTGACCACTGTGTTTGTGACCACTGTCTTTCTGACCACTGTCTTTCTGACCACTGTGTTTCTGACCAATGTGTTTCTGACCACTGTGTTCTGGCCACTGTGTTTCTGACCAGTGTGGTTCTGACCACTGTGTTTCTGTCCGCTGTGTTTCTGACCAACGTGTTTCCGACCACTGTGTTTCTAACCACTGTTTTTCTGACCAGTGTGGTTCTAACCACTGTGTTTTGGACCAGTGTGCTTCCAACCATTGTGCTTCGGACCACTGTGTTTCTGACCACTGTGTTTCTGGCCAGTGTGTTTCTGACCATTGTGTTTCTGACCAGTGTGTTTCTGACCACTGTGTTCCTGACCACTGTCTTTCTGACCACTGTGTATCGGACCAATGCGTTTCTGACCACTGTGCTTCTGACCACTGTGTTTCTGAACACTGTGTTTATGACCACTGTGTTTCTGACCACTGTGTTTCTGACCTGTGTTTTTATGACCACTGATTTCTGACCATTGTGTTTTTGACCAGTGTGTCTCTGACCTCTGTGTTTCTGACCACGGTGGTTCTGACAAGTGCGTTTATGACCACTGTGTTTCTGACCACTGTGTTTCTGAACACTGTGTTTATGACCACTGTGTTTCTGACCACTGTGTTTCTGACCTGTGTTTTTATGACCACTGATTTCTGACCATTGTGTTTTTGACCAGTGTGTCTCTGACCTCTGTGTTTCTGACCACGGTGGTTCTGACAAGTGCGTTTATGACCACTGTGTTTCAGACCGGTGTGATTCTGACCACTGTGTTTCGAACCACTAAGTTTCTGACCAGTGTGTTTCTGACCACTGTGTTTCTGACCGATGTGTTTCTGACCACCGTGTTTCTGACCACTGTGTTTCTGACCACTGTGTTTCTGACCACTGTGTTTCTGACCACTTTCTTTCTGACCAGTGTGTTTCTGACTACTGTGTTTCTTACCAGTGTGTTTCCAACGACTGTGTTTCTGGCCACTGTGTTTCTAATTAGTGTTTTTCTGACCACTTTGTTTATAACCGCAGTGTTTCTGACCACTGTGTTTCTGAACACTGTGTTTCTGACCACTGTGTTTTTGACCACTATGTTTATGACCAGTGTGTTTCTGACCAATCTGTGTCGGACCAGTGCGTGTCTGGCCACTGTGCTTCTGACCACTGTGTTTCTGACCATTGTGATTCTGACCAGTGTGTTTCTGACCACGGTGTTTCTGACCAGTGAGTTTCAGACAAGTGTGGTTCTGACCAGTGTGTTTCTGACCAGTGTGTTTCTGACCACCGTGTTTCTGACCACTATGTTTCTGACCAATGTGTTTCTGACCACCGTGTTTTTGACCACTGTGTTTCTGACCACTGTGTTTCCGACCACTGTGTCTCTGACCAATGTGTTTCTGACCACTCTGTTTCTGACCACTGCGTTTCTCACCACTGTGTTATTGACAAGTGTGTTTATGACCACTGTGTTTCTTACCACTGTGTTTATGACCACTGTGTTTCTGACCACTGTGTTTCTGACCGCTGTGTTTCTGACCAATGTGTTTCTGACCACTGTGTTTCTGACCACTGTGTTTCTGACAAGTGTGTTTCTGATCACTGTGTTTCTGGCCAGTGTGTTTCTGACCACTGTGCTTCTGACCACTGTGCTTCTTACCAGTGTGTTTCTGACCAGTGTGTTTCTGACCACTGTGTTTCTGACCAGTGTGTTTCTGACCATTTTATTTCTGACCAGTGTGTTTCTGACCACTGTGTGTCTGACCACTGTGTTTCTAACCACTGTGTTTTTGACCAGTGTATTGCCGACCAGTGTGTTTCGGAACAGTGTGTTTCCGACCACTGTGTTTCTGACCACTGTGTTTCTGATCACTGTGTTTCTGACCACTGTGTTTCTGACCACTGCGTTTCTGACCACTGTCTTTCTGACCAGTGTGTTTCTGACCATTGTGTTTCTGTCCAGTTTGTTTCTGACCACTGTGTTTCTGGCCACTGTGTTTCTGACCAGTGTGGTTCTGACCACTGTGTTTCTGTCCGCTGTGTTTCTGACCAATGTGTTTCCGACCACTGTGTTTCTGACCACTGTTTTTCTGACCAGTGTGCTTATGACCACTGTGATTCGGACCAGTGTGCTTTCGACCACACTGCTTCGGACCACTGTGTTTCTGACCACTGTGTTTCCGACCAGTGTGTTTCTAACCACTGTGTTTCTGACCAGTGTGTTTCTGACCACTGTGTTTCTGACCAGTGTGTTTCTGGCCACTGTGTTTCTGAGCACTGTGTTTTTGACCACTGTGTTTCTGACCAATGTTTTTCTGACCGGTGCGTTTCTGACCACTGTGTTTCTGACCAGTGTGTTTCTGACCACTGTGTTTCTGACCACTGTCTTTCTGACCACTGTGTTTTGGAACAGTGTGTTTCTGACCACTGTGCTTCTGACCACTGTGTTTCTGACCACTGTGTTTCTGACCAGTGTGTTTATGACAACTGTGTTTCTGACCTGTGTTTTTAGGACCACTGTGTTTCTGACCATTGTGTTTATGACAAGTGTGTTTTTTGACCACTGTGTTTCTGACTACTGTGTTTACGACCAGTGCGTTTATGACCACTGTGTTTCTGACCAGTGTGATTCTGACCACTGTGTTTCTGACCACTGTGTTTCTGACCACTGTCTTTCTGACCAGTGTGTTTCTGACCACTGTGTTTCTGACCATTGTGTTTATGACAAGTGTGTTTTTTGACCACTGTGTTTCTGACTACTGTGTTTACGACCAGTGCGTTTATGACCACTGTGTTTCTGACCAGTGTGATTCTGACCACTGTGTTTCTGACCACTGTGTTTCTGACCACTGTCTTTCTGACCAGTGTGTTTCTGACCACTGTGTTTTTGACCAGTATGTTTCTGACCAGTGTGTTTCTGGCCACTGTGTCTCTGACCATTGTGGTTCTGACCACTATGTTTATGACCGCTGTGTTTTTGACCACTGTGTTTCCGACCACTATGTCTATGACCACTGTTTTTCTGACCAGTGTGCTTATGACCACTGTGTTTCGGACCAGTGTGCTTCCGACCTCTGTGCTTTGGACCACTGTGTTTCTGACCACTGTGTTTCTGGCCAGTGTGTTTCTGACCACTATGTTTCTGACCAGTGTGTTTCTGACCACTGTGTTTCTGACCAGTGTGTTTCTGACCACTGTGTTTCTGACCACTGTGTTTCTGACCTCTGTGTTTCTGACCAATGTGTTTCTGACCAGTGTGTTTCTGACCACTGTGTTTCTGACCAGTGTGTTTCTGACCACTGTGTTTCTGACCACTGTGTTTCTGACCTCTGTGTTTCTGACCAATGTGTTTCTGACCGATGCGTTTCTGACTATTGTGTTTCTCACCAGTGTGTTTCTGACTTCCGTGTTTCTGACCACTGTGTATCATACCAGTGTGTTTCTGAGCACTGTGCTTCTGACCACTGTGTTTCTGACCGCTGTGTTTCTGACCACTGTGTTTCTGACCTGTGTTTTTATGACCACTGATTTCTGACCATTGTGTTTCTGACCAGTGTGTTTCTTACCACTGTGTTTCTGACCACGGTGTTTCTGACCAGTGCGTTTATGACCACTGTGGTTCTGACCAGTGTGATTTTTACCATTGTGTTTCTGACCACTGAGTTTCTGACCAGTGTGTTTCTGACCACTGTGTTTCTGACCGCTGTGTTTCTGACCACTGTGTTTCTGACCACTGTGTTTCTGACCACTGTGTTTCTGACCACTGTGTTTCTGACCAGTGTGTTTCTGACCACTGTGTTTCTGACCGCTGTGTTTCTGACCACTGTGTTTCTGACCACTGTGTTTCTGACCACTGTGTTTCTGACCACTGTGTTTCTGACCACTATCTTTCTGACCAGTGTGTATCTGACCACTGTGTTTTCGACCAGTGTGTTTCTGACCAGTGTGTTTCTGGCCACTGTGTCTCTGACCAGTGTGGTTCTGACCACTGTGTTTCTGACCGCTGTGTTCCTGACCACTGTGTTTCGGACCACTACGCTTATGACCACTGTTTTTCTGACTGGTGTGCTTATGACCACTGTGTTTCGGACCAGTGTGCTTCCGACCACTATGCTTTGGAGCACTGTGTTTCTGACCACTGTGATTCTGGCCAGTGTGTTTCTCACCACTGTGCTTCTGACCAGTGTGTTTCTGACCACTGTGTTTCTGACCAGTGTGTTTCTGACCACTGTGATTCTGACCACTGTGTTTCTGACCACTGCGGTTCTGACCAATGTGATTCTGACCGATGCGTTTCTGACCACTGTGTTTCTGACCAGTGTGTTTTTGACCACTGTGTTTCTGACCACTGTGTATCAGACCAGTGTGTTTCTGAGCACTGTGCTTCTGACCACTGTGTTTCTGACCACTGTGTTCCTGACCACTGTGTTTCTGACCACTGTGTTTCTGACCTGTGTTTTTATGACCACTGATTTCTGACCATTGTGTTTCTGACCAGTGTGTTTCTGACCACTGTGTTTCTGACCATTGTGTTTCTGACCAGTGTGTTTCTGACCACTGTGTTTCTGACCACGGTGTTTCTGACCAGTGCGTTTATGACCACTGTGGTTCTGACCAGTGTGATTTTGACCACTGTGTTTCTGACCACTGAAATTCTGACCACGGTGTTTCTGACCACTGTGTTTCTGACCTCTGTGTTTTTGACCACCGTGTTTCTGACCACTGTGTTTCTGACCACTGTGTTTCTGACCACTGTGTTTCTGACCACTGTGTTTCTGACCAGTGTGTTTCTGACCACTGTGTTTTTGACCAGTGTGTTTCTGACCAGTGTGTTTC
>SZWC01002632.1:0-59614 GCA_023375785.1 Penium margaritaceum
GCGGCTTCTCTGCCAGAGGTGGTTAGCTCAGTAGCTAACAAAGGGTTATGGGCCCACTCCTCTGGTTAGGGAAGTTTCACGCATGCAACCGCTAAGGTCACAAGCAGTGAGAGCGCCTTCGCTCTCATCCAACTTCTCTATTTGCAGGGCAACATCAGCATGAGGGAAATGCAACATATCTGTACCTTTCTACCTTAGGAGCTGACATCAGCCTACATCAGCCTACATCTGCTTGCAACGGTCAACGTGAACAGGGGAAGCAGTTGCCTCTTCTCACCAACAGCCTACAGCAGCCTCAAACACAGGTTCATCGGCATCAACAACAGGTGTAGCAGCTGTAGCAGTTGTAGTTGTAGGGATGGCAGGGACAGGGGAACCAGGGAATCATTCACCCATCCTCAAATTTGATGGAGAGGGGTTTGCGCTCTGGAAGTGGCAGTTTGAGATCATCATGGATGACAGAGATCTACTAGAATGTTTTGACGGAACTATCCCAGCACCAAAGGAGGAGTGTAGTGACCTTGTGGCATGGGTCAAGCTCAACAAGAAGGCTCTCGCCATTCTTGTATCCTCCATACAACCCTCAGTCCTTTCACACATCCGCGGTTGTACAGTGGCAGTCGCGGCATACGCCAAACTTGGCAAGGTCTTTCAGTCCTCCTCACTTGCTAATTGTCTCTTCATTCTACAAAATCTCATCAGCATGAGACTTGGTGAAGGGGAGGATGTCTCCGCCATTATGCAGAAATTTGAGACGCTCTTGCAACAAACCATGGGCATGGGGTGGGACCTAAAATCCGACATGCAGGCCATGATTTTTCTGATGACGCTGCCGGAAAGTTGGGACCCCATGATAACGGTGATTGGAGGGTGAACTGAAGATCTAGTTTTCGACACCACCGTCTCTGAGTATGTGCGAAATGAAGCCATGCGTCATAGCAGCGGTGAAGCAAACATGGCTGCCTTTGCCTCACAGAGCAGTGGCACCTTCCGCAATACCTCCTCCTCTGGGTGCAGGGGAAACAACAGCACTAGCAACAGTGGAAGGGGTGCAAAGCGCCAAGGAAACTGCCATAACTGTGGCAAGGCTGGGTACTGGGCTCGAGAGTGCCGTGCACCCAAGAGAGAGGGAGGAGACGGTGATGAATGGCGAGGGGGACATGGTGGGAAGGATCCCACAAGCTTGATGGCTGAGTGTGCCTCCAACAAAGGGGGGGCGATACTCAGGCCAGGAGCTTACGGCCTCGACTCGAGCACAAACGAGCACACCACTTACGAGAAGAGAGACTTCATCTCTCTTGCTCCATGCAACAAGAACTTCAGAGTTGCCAACGGCAAGGTTGAGGCAGCTGAGGGGATTGGTGACAAGCTAGTCACAGTGGGTGTCAGCGGTGGAGATTCCGACCTCAAGCTAGAGGGGGTGGTCTACTTACCCTCCTTCACAACCAACCTTCTCTCTGTCTCTAAGATAACTGACCATGGTATGACAGTGGTCTTCACAGAGAAGGAAGCGGTAATAGTTCCTACCAAGGACATCAACATCTCCTACTCTCCCAAGAAGGTTGTTGCACAGGTTCCTCGCGTTGATGGGCTCTACGTCTTGCAGACCAAAACTAAAAATTCAACGGCTGAATCTTCGCTGGAGAGTGATGATGAGGAGAGCAGCGATGTAGATTCATATGAGGAAGGACATGTTGGATCAGCGAAAGCAGTGGCAACAGACAATTTAGCAAAAAAACCGCAAGCAAATACAACCACCAGGGCTGTTCATTCTAGCCTGAGCACATCCTCCAAGAACCTGTGGCACAGGCGCTTTGGGCACGTAGCTCATCGCACATTGGAGCTCATGGCAAAGCAGGAGCTAGTACGTGGGATGGAGCTAGGTGATGAGGCGGAGGGAGCCGGCATCATGTGTGAGCCATGCCTTCAAGGCAAGGCAAGAAGGAAACCCTTCAAACGCAATGGTACGCGTGCTCTCGCACCCCTTGACCTCGTGTACTTTGACGTGTGCGGTCCCTTCCGCATGCCATCAAATGGAAGTAGCGGATTTTTCCTCACATGTATTACTGGCAACAGCCGCAAGGTGTGGATATACTTTTTCAAAAAGAAAAGCGAGGTGAAGGAGAATCTACAAGCCTTTGTCGCTATGGTTGAGCAACAGAGTGGAAAGAAGGTGAAGGCGTTCAGAATGGACAACTGGGGAGAGTACGAAGCCTGCAAGGAGTGGCTCAAGACACAGGGCATTGAACACCAGAAAACGACGCCCTCCTCACCTCAAAGCAATGGCGTAGCAGAGAGGATGAACTAGACGCTCCTAGGCATGACAAGGTGCATGCTCTTTGACGCCAAGCTGCCTCGTATGTTCTGGGCTGAAGCATCACGTACAGCTACGTATCTTGTGAACCTCACACTTGCAGCAGCTTTGCGAAGGAGAGGCAAGAAGAAATAGGCACAGCAGCTGAAGACACCTCAAGAAGCATGGTTGGGCAGGAAGCCGGATGCCTCCCATCTCAAGGTGTTTGGTTGTACCGGCTTTGCCAAGGTCCAGGCGGGTGAGGGTCCTAGAAAGCTCGATGCAAGAGCACGAAAGTGTATTTTCATCGGCTATGACACCGCCCACAAAGCTTATAGAATGTGGGACCTAGGAGCTAAGAAGGTCATCCACAGCAAAGACGTGGATTTACACGAACGTTTAGTGAGTAAGGGAGAGCTTCTTGAACTTGAGAATACTCCAAAACAGGGAGAGTGGCTCACTCTTCTTGAGGAGGGAGACAAAGCACCAGCACAATGGCATGGGCTGGGTACTACAACAGGGAGAGAAGCTCATGAAGATGACTCGGAGGAATCAGCCGCCAAGTCCGACGTATCCTCTAGACCATGAGGAGGATACCTCTCCCCCCATCAACGACAAAACAAACCTCCAGCTTCTACATCAACAGCAACAGCCAGCAGGTCCAAGGAGCAGTTCACGTCTGAAAGCTCCTTGGTAGCATTACGATGCAGATAGGGGTGAATGGACAGGCTTCAACTATTCGTTCCTGGTTGAAGAGGAGCCAACGTCTGTCGCAGAGGCACCCGCGCAGAGTGGAAAGAAGGTGAAGGCATTCAGAACGGACAACGGGGGAGAGTACGAAGCCTGCAGGGAGTGGCTCAAGACACAGGGCATTGAACACCAGAGAACGGCGCCCTACTCACCTCAAAGCAACGGCGTAGCAGAGAGGATGAACCAGACGCTCCTAGGCATGACAAGGTGCATGCTCTTTGATGCCAAGCTGCCTCCTATGTTCTGGGCTGAAGCATCACGTACGGCTACCTGCCTTGTGAACCTCACACCTGCAGCAGCTCTGCGAAGGAGAGGCAAGAAGAAGCAAACACAACAGCTGAGGACGCCTCAAGAAGCATGGTCAGGCAAGAAGCCGGATGCCTCCCATCTCAAGGTGTCCGGTTGCACCGTGTTTGCCAAGGTCCAGGCCGGTGAGGGCCCTGGAAAGCTCGATGCAAGAGCACGAAAGTGCATTTTCATCGACTATGACACCGCCCACAAGGCTTATCAACTCTGGGACCAAGGGGCGAAGAAGGTCATCCGCAGCAAAGACGTGGATTTCCACGAAGTTTCTGTGAGCAAGGGAGAGCATCTTGAACTCGAGAACGCTCCAAAATAGGGAGAGTGGCTCACTCTCCTTGAAGAGGGAGACAAAGCACCAGCACAATGGCATGGGATAGGTGCTGTAACAGGGAGAGGAGGTCATGAAGATAACTGGGAGGAATCAGACTCTCATTCTGACGTATCCGATCCTCCAGACAATGAGGAGGATGCCTCTCCCATCATCAACGACAAACCAGACCTCCAGCCTCCACATCAACAGCACCAGCCACCAGGTTCAAGGAGCAGTTCATGCCTCAAAGTACCTCGGCAGTATTACAATGCAGATAAGGGTGAATGGACAGGTTTCCACTATTCATTCCTGGTTCAAGAGGAGCCAACATCTGTCATAGAGGCACTCACTCGGCCTGACAAAGCAGAGTGGGATGAAGCAATTTGCAGTGAACTCAGCTCCATCGAAGAGAATGGGACATAGGTACTGGTGGACAGACCTGCCGGGGCTCACGTTGTGGGGTCCAAGTGGGTGCTGAAAGTAAAAAGGAAACAGGATGGCAAGATAGACAAGTACAAGGCACGGGTGGTAGCAAAGGGGTTCTCCCAACGGCCTGGCGCAGAGTACGATGAGACCTTTGCTCCAGTTGTGACGTTTGCCTCCATCCGGTCAATGCTCGCCATTGCTGCTGCCGAGAACATGGAGGTCCACCAGATGGATGTCAAGACAGCCTTCCTTTACGGCAAACTTGACAAGGAGGTATTGATGGAGGTTCCGGAGGGGGTTGATGCTCCTGAGGGCAAGGTGTGCAGATTGGTGAAGGCACTCTATGGGCTAAAACAAGCGCCAAGACTTTGGTACCAAGAGATGGACACGTTCATGGCCAAGGAGTCCTTCATGCACTACGACAATGACCCTAGCATGTATGTGCATGAGAGTGAAAAAGGGACTATGTTGGTCGCCTTGTACGTTGATGACCTGATTCTATGCTCCTCTTCGATGCAGCTGCTAGACGATTTCAAGGGGCAGCTGAGTAGCAGATTCGAGATGAAGGACATGGGTCCTCTTGACTTCTATCTTGGAATTGCCATCAAGCGTGACAGAGCAGCAGGTACCATCAGCCTGAACCAGACAAAATACATCGACTTCATCCTCAAAAGATACGACATGGCAGATTGCAAACCTGCCGGACACCCATGAGCTTGGAGTGCAAACTCTCCACCTCCATGTCCCCATCCAAGAAAGCGGAGAAAACTGACATGTTGGGCATCCCAGATCAGTCTGTAGTGCCAGTCTGATGTATGCCATGGTTGCCACCCGACCAGATATAGCCCATGCTATTGGGCAGGTGAGCCGGTTTGTGGCCAATCCCGGTCCACTTCACTGGCAGGCCGTGAAGCGCATCATGCGCTACCTTGAAGGGACGCGGCACGTGGAGCTCTAGTTTGGAGGCATCGCAGGATCAGCATCACTGCGTCTCATGTGCTACAGTGATGATGATTTCGGAGGGAATGTCGATGACAGAAAATCTACCTCCAGCTTTGTGTGTATGTTGAATGGAGGTGTAGTCAGTTGGGCAAGTCGCAAGCAGGAATGTGTCTCTCTGTCAACAGCTGAAGCCGAGTACATTGCCTTGGCTGTGGTGTGTAAAGAGATGCAGTGGCTACGAAGCCTGCTATCTGAGATGAAGGCACCACACGCAACGGCGACAGTCATCAAGATTGACAACATGAGCGCCATTGACATGTCAAAGAACCCCGTCCTGTCCAGGCGCACAAAGCACATCGAGATTCTCTACCACTACGCTCGAGACTTGGTCTACAAGCAGACAGTGGAGCTTGAGTATGTCGGTACCAAGCTGAACCGGGCTGACATGCTTACAAAGCCACTGGACAAGGGTCTCCACCAGGCGGGCAGGCAAGGTATCGGCATGGTAAACGCAAGTGATGACGAATGATGATGTCCACTGAGGCAAGGTGCAAGGGAGAGATTTGTTGATTGTTTTTACACCTTGTTTAGTATTGTAGGATGGATCAGGAATGCTCTGCCCCTTGTGGAGGTATGACCCCTGGATCTGTTGTGATGTGACTCAACTATGCTCTGTCTCATGTGAGATATGACCTGTGAGTACACCATATGGGTGAGTGGTTACCTTGGCCATTTTGTTGATTTGGCCAAGTGAGAGGTCACGAGTTTGATCCTGGCCCCATGCACATCTTGTTTGCTGTGGAAGCTTCCAAGAAAGAAAGTCCGTAGCTTCTTGGATGTTACATGGTTGGTCTGTCACCTTGACACTAGGATGCTTATGTGTCAAGCCCACAGTGCAAGTCTATTGGTGACGTGGCTGTCTCAGGCCACTTCCCAGGAATATGCTTTTGAGTTCTAGGCATGGACAGACAGCTATAAAAGGACTTGTCTTGCATGCTGATCAATTAACCCTTGCTTGATGCTCTCTTGCGTATTGACGACTTGAGCTCTTCTTGAGATGTGATGCTAAGGCATTAATACTCTTGAAGGTGAAGTGTATGCCTGATTAAGTTTGGGGTGCATGGCACATGTCAACAAAGGAAGAAGACCTAAAAACCTTTGTGAGATTTTTTGGTTTTGCGGCTTCTCTGCCAGAGGTGGTTAGCTCAGTAGCTAACACTATTATTGTTGATGCACACAGAGACAGCAATTAGGCCCAGGATTGTGACCAGCACAACCACTCGGGGTACATCTTCCTCATCGTTAGCCCTGTAGTTTCTTCAAAGAGTGGGAACCAAGGTTGTGTCGCATGCAACTCGAATGAGTTCGAGTATGTTGCTCTGGGTGTTGATGTTTGTGAGATAATTTGGGTATGTAGTATCATGCAACAATTGCACTAGTCCACACACTATATCACACTTTGCTATAACAACGGAAACACATGCCGTATTGGTGGACATGATATCATGCATCACACTAACACAAGGCAAATCAAAATCAGACATCAATTTGTCTATAAAATCAATTTTTTCCTGATTGGAGTTGACACACGTTAGCTCATAGTTCTCACTAACTCTCATTCATTCAACTAGATCTTTGTTGTCTCTATACCATGCAGAGTGCCTTCTATCACATTATTTCCCTTACAACCTACACTCCCACACAAAATATCGCTAAACGGGGTTTCTCCATTCCCTCACTGGCCACACAATGCTACTAATTATGAAACTCCAGAAGAGGAGATGGGAGCCATGTCTCTTACGATGGTTCGATGTCCCCTCCATTACTCAGCGCCTGCTGTTTTCAACATGTGTAGGCGCATGTCCACCAAATGATAGGTCACAGTTCACATTATTAATATAGTGCACTTGCAAATTACAAACAAGAGGGAGGGAGGGATACGTGGTCCTCCCCTCAGAGGGTACAAACTGGCAAAGAATAGCAACAAGCCCCCTAAGAGCTGCAAAATTGAAATTTGAACACTCTTGGGAACGGTGCGAGGTTCTAGGTTCCCTAAATGTCCATCCAAATGAGGAAAGAGATGCAAAGAGAAGAGCCCTACACACACAACTTATGGAGAAACAAGTATAGGATCACCAAAGATTGGCCCTGGGAGGTGGCCAATGAGAAAAATCATCTTAACATCAAGGTGCCGAGAAGGTGGAGTAGAAGCTATCTATGTGGCTATTAAGCACCGTGGAGTGCGTGCAACTGATATCATCAGGCTCAGAGAATCACAACCATGGAGAAATTCCTACCAGCGGCTCATTTGTGATTCAAGCTGCTAGAGCACATCGTGGATGGAAAAAGAGTTACAATTTTGCTGCTGAGCACCATCTGTGCAAACCCAGAAGCTCTCACTACTCAATACCACAGAAATCAAAATCAAAGCTGTAATACCACTAGTGAGCATGAGCAGTAACGTTCACTGGTTTCCACAGTAGTGCATCTTACATTTGACGAATATAGATCTTTTCCTTTGACCATTCAAGCACCTACGTAACTCTGCTCCCACAGACAAATCACTCCTAAGGTTACAAAAATTGTATTCCTCTACACACCACTTCATATGTTGTGTGCAATATCCTATGTACTGCAGTACCAATCCGACCGATGGATCGGCGTGAAACTTGGACCGTAGACATGTTGCCACCTGATCCTTCCAATAGTGAAGTCAGATTGACGTCCAGAGTAGGCATCTAGAACTTTCTTGGATGTTTTGCATGTACACGTGAAACTGAGCCGGATGATCCAGTTCCCAACAATCTCCCACTTTGCCGCAGCCAGAGTGGGTTGAGTCCACATGCCTTCGTGCAAAACTGCTGCTTCTCACGGGTCACTAGGTTGGTGAAGAAACCAGTGACTATTTTGCTAGTTGGAGTGAACTCCAGCTTGATAGCACCCTCCTACACCATGTGCTTGATGAAGTGACAGGCGATGTCAATGTGCTTGGTGCATGCATGGTGCTCAGGATTCTTGGCGAGTGCGATTGCGCTCTAGTTGTCAACAAGCATAGGAACAAGAACTGCTACACTACCAATAATCTCTGCCATAAGACGTTGGATCAAAACTGCTTCCTTTGCTCCGAAGCTCAGAGACACATACTCAACTTCCGTGCTTGAGGTGGCCACAACCACCTGGTGCATTCTACACCAGCTTATTACACCCCCATTCATAAGAAACACATGTCCTGAGATGGACTTGCTGTCCTCAGGGTTTGAAGCCCAATCTACATATGTATAGCCGATGATGTTATTGTTGGTACCGTTGTAGGTTATGTCAATGACGATGGTTCTAATGAGGTAGCGGAAGATCTAATTCACCGCCCGCTGGTGCTCTGGTCCGGGATTTGCCATGTGCTGACTCACAGCACTCATAGCCTGTGCGAGGTCCGGCATGGTTCCCATCATGTACATAAGTCTGCCAAAGGCACTCTGGTACTTATGTCGCTCAGTTGCATCAGTTTCTCCATTAAATCTCACAAGATAATACCGCGTCTCAAGCGGTGTGCCGATGGGTTTTGCTTCTGCCATGCTGAGTAGCTATAGTACGTCCTTGATGTAGCAGCTATGCTACAACGAGAGAGAGCGTGATTTGTGGTCATGCATGATCTAGATGCCGAGGAAGTATGATGCCTCCTAGATATAAGACATTTGGAAGCGCTCTTGCATTGCTTGCTTGAACTCCTACATTGCGGACATGATGTTGGAAAGAAGGAGCATGTCATCCACATAGATTACAATGATGAAGACCTCATGCTCTTGCTACCTACGATACACACTGTAGTCACACTCGCTGTGCTCGAACCCCATCCACTAGAGTGCCACACCAAATTTCTGGTTCAAAGCACGTGACACTTGCTTGAGGCTGTATAGTGACTTATGCTACTTACAAACCAGGTGCTCCTGGCCATCCATGACAAATCCCTCCGGTTGCTCCATGTAGATCTCCTCCTTGAGGTCATCGTTGAGGAATGTCGTCTTGTCATCCATGTGGTGGATCTGAAAATCCTCTACTGCTTCATAAGGGAGGAGGGTGCACAAAATGGCAAACTTAGCAAGAGGGGCAAAGGTTTCCGTGTAGTCGATGCCTTCTTGCTGCAAGTTGCCCTTTGCAACTAGCCTCACCTTGTACTTTTTGTGGTTACCATCTGCTCCTTGCTACTTCTTAAACACTCAATTACACTTGATTACCTTGTCTCCAGGTGGACGCTCGGTCAGCTACCATGTGCTGTTGTCGAGCTGCAACTTTATCTCCTGCTGCAAAGCTTGCACCTTATCAGTTGCATTAGACATGGGAGAGTAGAGTGATTCTCCCACGTTCACACTAGAGGAAGGATCAAGGTAGCCTGGATCACAAAGGGTATCTGCTCCCACTGCCTCGTTAGCTACTAGTTCTGCTTCCTCTTCACAGACAATGTTGGTGCTGATGATACTGCTCTCATTGAAGACAACATCTCTGGAGATGACCACGTGGGAAGTATCCCTCTCATAGAGGCAATATCCCTTGCTTACCATGTCTTAGTCAATCATCAGCATCTCCGCGATCTTTGTATCACATTTCTGCCACTTCTCCTTGGGCACGTGCATGTGCGCCAAGCTGGCGAACGCTCAGAGATGATCCACGCTCGGCTTCTTGCCAAAACACGAGTCATACGGTTTCAATGGCTCTAGCACCTTGGTTGGACCGCGGTTCTTGATGTACATCGCAATGGTCACAACTTTGGCCTTGAAGCCGTAGGTGAGCCAAGCCGCGCGGAGCATGGAGCACGCCGACTCAACAATGGTGCTGTTAGCGCGTTCTGCTACATGGTTTTGTTGCGGCGAGTATGGCGCGATACTATACACAACACTATAAGGTAGTCCTAGAACTCCATGCTCATGCACTCTCCACCATGGTCGCTGCGCAACGCCTTGATTTTCTTGTCAGTCTTGTTCTCCATCATTGCCTTGAACTCCTTGAACTTGTCAAAGCACTAGTCCATGGAAGACAGGAAGTACATAGTAGTGTTACATAAAGAATCATCAACAAAGGTAAGAAAATACCTAGAGCCTCCAAAGCTCTAGGTTTGCATGGGGCTCTAAGTCTGTGTGGACCATCTCCAACACCTCCTTTGCACACTTCGTTGCTCCTAAGAACGCCTCGCGATGTTGCTTCCCCTCCAAACAGCTGATGCACAGTTGCTACTCAAACTTGGAAATAGTTGGCAAGTCACGCACCATCTGCTTCCCTTGAAGCTGCTACAAGGTACGCATGCCGTTGTGGCCATAGCACGCATGCCAGATCTCAC
The DNA here is from genome assembly GCA_023375785.1 of Penium margaritaceum. Lineage (NCBI taxonomy): Eukaryota > Viridiplantae > Streptophyta > Zygnematophyceae > Desmidiales > Peniaceae > Penium > Penium margaritaceum. The sequence goes on from SZWC01002632.1 coordinate 10,354, forward strand.
CATCTTTTGCCTACATCACTATTGCAAGGCTCTACCTACGTGGGATCTTGGTTGCCCCCAGCAGGAGGTGCATGTCGCCCTCCTTCACCGACCTGGCTAACTCCTCTTCTGTGTTCTTTTCAAGGATGTTGTCGTAGTCATTGTCAAAGACGACACGCAGCCATGTATTGGTGAGAGAGGAGACTTAGAGAAGGTTGAACGTAGCATCAGGCACATTCAGTATGCCATGGAACACTCCCACTTCAATACCACACGAGGTCTCCAACCACATCTCCACAATCCAAATCCCCTCAGCATACACCTCTCGATCATCACCCAAAGCAATAGGTTGAGGGGGGATTGACAACAGCTGCGAGAACCACTCCTTATGGTGTGTCAGACTCTTGGTAAGTCCTCAGTCCTTGTACCACGCCAGATCCGCCTTCTCCACTTGCAACATGTCGAACTTTGCAATAAAGAGGCGGTCGCGGAACTCCTTGGCCACATTCATGTTGCAAAAGTGGCGTGTTCCAACCTGGTTTTTCTGCTACTGCTGCTAACGCTACTTTGGCTGTTGCTGCTTTTGTAGAGACTACTGCTTCTGCTGTTGGTGCGATGATTGATGTTGCTACTACTCCTTCTCGTCCCTCTTGAACTTGAAGCACTATTTCTTATAGTGACTTTCTTTCTGGTAGTAGTGGCACTTGCCTTTCTTCATGCCTCTCTGTTGTCCAGACTGCTGCTGTTGTTGGTTGCATGAGCCCGTGGCCACAAAGACTCCTTTAGTCTTTGAAGTACACAAAGTACTTCAAGCTACTACCGCCATTGCGCTTTGCGGCATTGCGATGCAGATTCGCCTACACCAGGTGCGTGCAGATGAAGTCGAGGTCGAGATTCGGCTGGCACACTAGCGTCTCTCGCACCATGTCGTAGCTTGCTCGGAGTCCCCTCAACAAGAGGAGGATGAAGTGCATCTCTTCAACAGGGTTCCCGGCCGCTTTCATCTGCTTTGCCAAAATCCTTTGCCCTATCCAGGTTTGCCTCCATCCCTTCACCACCCTGAATTTTTAATTCCATCATCTTCTCCTCCAAAATCATGAGAAATGCGGGATCCTTGCTCTCATGATATGTTGTTACTGCAGTTGTAGACTTGCATCTGCTGCACCTTTGTACGGTGCCTTCCCCGCCACCATCTGTACTATGGTGATGCCTTTTGCCTGTGGATCCGGAGCCGACTCCTCGCCGCTCACCAACTCTTACAAGCCCCTCTCCTCCAAAAGGAGGCACGTACGGATCTTCCAGAATGTGAAGTTGGCACATCCCTCCAGCTTTTCCAAGGGCTGGGCAGCTGACATGATGCCTCTTGCTGCCATTGTGAGCCTTGGTGATGCTCAACGCTACCCTTGAATGGTAGCGTTGCCCTTATTTCTGATACTGCTTCAGACAGAAGTCTGTCTGACAGAAAGTTGACGGTAGAGGCCAGCATACAAGGAATTTGGAAAAATTGAGCCCACAACTTGAAAATTCAGCTCAAAACCTTTCAGATGAACACATAAAACAGGGTCATCAACAGGAGATTTTAAAACATACGTCCTTCTGAAAGCAGGGTATGCTGCTACTCTTACTCAAGCTCAATCCAGCCAACAGAATGTCTGCCAAACGTACCAATAGAATGCAAATATTATTACACCAATGGAAAGCTTAGGATAACTAATTTAATTTTCATGTGCTACTTTTTAAATTTGAGCAAGAAAGAACAAAGTTATGGTCATTACAAGGCGACTGTCTCACTCACACAGAAGAGAGTAGCCCTAGCGGGCCTCGTTTAGAGCATAACTCAACATCCGACCATTCGATCTTTGAGGTCTTGGGCTTGTTGGAATGCTTACCTTGCAAAATTTAAGATCCATTGGTTGATTGTCAAATTTGGTCAAGGTTTGACCCTTATCTGTCACCCTCAAATTGACGGTTTGTGCTGGCTGAAACTAGCAAAATCTGGCTTTGATACCAAGTGTTGGAAAGAGGTGACCTTGGAGGAGCGAGCATGTGGGAATGAAAGGAAATCAGTTGTGTTGAAGAATGGTTATTAAATCACTCAAAATGGTGGAGTACATATAGAGCTAGAGCTTGGGCAAGTCAACCCTCTCACAAGCCACATCAATAAGCCATGGAGGCTAAGTCTCACACACCAGAGTCAATAATCTCACAGAAGAGAGGAAATCAGCCTAGTAATCATGCTGACCACTCACACATGATCTAGAGAGCTACAAAACCCTCTCATGGCACACTCCTAGTGGTCACATCACCCACAATCCCATGGAGAATCGCCATGTATCCATGGCTAGCACACAAGGACCGCACCTCACCCAAAATGTAAGGAGAGGTACATTTTTCCTATTCAGCACACTCTGACAAGACAATCCAAGAATCTAGGACCTTTTTAGATATTTCTCCCATCAGTTCTTGACCCTGGACCTCTTACCTTTTTCTTTCCAGGCGAAGGCATGGAGTCGACACCCATGGTCAACCAGACATCGGCGGTCGATGACCCTGGAAATTCCGAAAATTCATACCGCCCTATCCGACCGTTGGATCGGCTTGAAACTTGGATCATACACATTTTGCCACCGGATCCGTCCACTGGTGAAGTCCGATTGACGATCGGAGCAAGAATCTGGTAGTTTCTTGGAACTTTCTCCTATGGACCTGAAATTGAGCCGGATGGTCCATTTCTCAACATGGCGGACGCCTAGCGCCCTCGGTGCTCGTCGACGCGAGAGGAGCAACTACTCACACTCTGCGTTAATTGACGGCAATGATCAGCCCATTGTTTTCTCCATTATTTTCAACTGTCGATTTGCCTCTTTATACAACCATTGATTGGACCTCTCAGTCCTCGGCATCTGTCCCTGTCGCTCCACAATTGCCACGTCGGCACCGGAGACCAAGAGGAGCTCATGCTCGTACTCTGTGTCTTTGTCAGCCGGGCCACTTCGTTCACTTCTCCAAATCACGCCTTAATAAGTGCAATACATGTCTATGTCACTGTTTTCATAGGTTGAGTATAGTAGATGGGAGTATAGATGGATGGATCAGTGGGATGCCCAAAGAGGCCTGTCCATAACTATACCATACCCCGCCTCATAGGATAGACAAGAGGGTAAAGAGAGAGACAGATAGTGGCGACCTCTCTCACGACCCTCTTGGGTCTTGTCGTGCCAAGCCCTCAGCACAAATGGTATTACTTCAAAACCATTATCGCAGAGTCTATACCATTTTTCTTGTTTTGACATTTACGCAAAATCACGTCGTTGGATGGAGCTCAGACTTGGAGGGTAGAGAGATGTTGACTAGATATTTCTATTGGTACTACATTTGCAATTTGAGGAGAAACAAGGAAGGTATGCATTTTCCAAAATTCCCCTCCTCATAAAAGCACTGCCGAGGCTACCTACCACCTCCCTCCCACCTACAACTGTGAGCAGAGAACGTTAGAGTAATGAAGCAGAGGGAATTGTAAAAGTGGAGGGAGTAGGTGATCCTCCCCCGTGAGAGCCAAGTTGGAGAGCGCGTGGACAGAATTCGAAGATGTCTGGGAGACGGAGCTGGGGGGTGGTCTAGGAGTCACAGAAAATGGCTGGTAGCGAGGACCGGAGCATGCATGGTATTTGAAACGCAATGTGTGGGAAAACGTGGGCTATGTGAGGGTGAGCAGAAGACTTACAAGGAGCAAGAGCGAGCAAATGTAGGCACGACAGGCACGATGGCTCCGCGTACGACAACCAGGTTCAACACCTCATGTGGGGGAATCCAAGAAGCCATTTGAGGAGCACCAGGAAAAGCAGAGCAAAGTAGAGTACTTTGCAGCCATGCCCGTCCACATCCATGTCAACGCCTTATTTGGGGGGCATAGAAGCGAAACGCCACGGCGGCTCTGCCAACAGCCGCCTCCAAATTGCCCAATGCCTCATATGGGAGGGGGACAGAAGGAGACAACCCAAAAGAAGAGGGAGAAGGTAGCAAGATGAGTAAAAGGCAAGCACAAAAATCAGTATGACGATCGACAGAGAGCGGTTTGGTAAGAATGTCCGGAGTTTGCAGCTTGATGGGGATGTAGAGCATGCTGACTTCACCATCCTAGATGGCATCATGAACGTAATGGTTTTTTCGGCGCACATACTTTGTGCGATCATTGAGAACAGGGTCTTACAAAAGTGCAATTATTCCCTCGTTGTCACATCATATTGGGGTAGTGGGTAGTTCGTCGAACCCGAGTTTTGATAGTAGCATGTGAAGCCAGAAGCTTTGCATGTGGCCTCGCTTTTTACAATGTATTTGACTTTAGTGAAAGATAGAGCCACCACAGATTATTTCTTGGATTGCCACAGACACAACGTCATTGAGAAGAAATATATAACTAGAGGTGAACGGATTGGTTGCTCGATGGCCATACAATGCGTCACAAACAAGGGTGCAGTTCCAACGTAGCCTGACTGGTATTCTGTGTTCACGGCTTCTTTTGTGCGAGTTCTGAGTCTAAGCGTGAGCTCTCTGGTCACCTCACGCTATGTTTCTAGAAGTGGAAGACAGTTGTGAGATAGTCATTTTTGTGAAGGGAGAAACCTGATTTTGCGTTAGTTTTGGAACATGGACATGATCTGAACATTTGTAGGGCTAGTTACGCGCTATCCAATGCACCAAACTATGCAAGATTCGGATCGCCTTAGCTCCCACTAAGTCAGCCAAAGCGCACTACCCCAAACCAGCCACTCAGTTGGTGGCACGCACCACGTCACCTGCAAAGGCGCCCTCACACATCAAGGACCCATCAAAATGCCATTCCAGGGGCAGAGATGTCCCTATGCATAGTGGCGGTACCCCTCGCGCCTTTGGAGTTTATTTCAATGAGTAAAAAATCGTGTTTGGTGATGGGGATTCATGTGGTTGGAAACCTATTTGCAGACCTGCAGTTGGAAGTCCCCGAGTAACAAACTCTACTACTAAGTTTCGAACTCTAAGCCAGGGTTTTAGCTGTCCTCGAGTAACAAAACTGCACTACTTAAATCCGGCGTATCATCCACCGGACGCCTCGGCAATCCTTCCAGAGCAAAATCCCCAAATGGAATTTTGTTACTCGTTCTGGTCAATTGTTCACCAGCTTTCAAACCGCAGCCAGCTCAAAGGGCCGCCTCGCACACTCCAACTTTAGAAGCCCATATCTCCCTCGTTACTTGTTCGGTTCAACGAAACAACTTACACCAGATTCAGCGACTTGTCAAGGGCAATCCTCTATTTTATGATCCGAGCAATCCTTGAGTCGCCAAATCCATTGACAAGGATTTTTGTCTCTCTGGCGGCTCGTCGATGCCTCCCGGCGACGCATTTGGGCATGCAGAGGGGAAAATCTTCAACATTCTCCCCCTTGCCTCTGCCATGCCCGCTGCTCCTGCTTGCTCTCACTCATCTCCCACTACGCCCTCCAGCCCATCATAGCTGGTCATCCCAAGTCCGGCTACGCTCAATGCATGCCGGTCCACGGGTTGCACTTTGGTTAAGCAATTCGCAAGGATGTTGTGCGTGTTGCAATGCTGCAGCACCACCTGCCCCTTTTCAGCCATGTCCCATGCGTAGTGATAACGCACGTCAATGTACCTTGTCCTCATGTGCTCCGGCGGGTTGTTAGTCAGCGAGATTGACCTGGTGTTGTCCTCTTGCACCACTGTAGGCTTCTACTGCGGCACGCCCAACTCTCCCAGCAACTTGCGGAGCAACACCACCTCCTTGACCGCCTCGTCCAGCACGATGTACTCTACTTCCACTGTGGAGGTGGCGATGCAATCCTGCTCTCTGCTACACCACAAAACTGCTGCACTAGCAAGGAAGAACAAGTAGCCACATGTGGACTTCCTCTTGTCCACATTGCTAGCATAGTCTACATCCGTGTAGTAGACCAGACGCAAGCAATCCGCTCGTCCCTTGCCGTCAAACCTCAAGCACGCATGCAGCGTCGCCTGAGAGTAGCAAAAGATGCGCTTGACCGCCTGCAAGTGTAGCGGCCACGTATCTGCTCACTTGGCCCACCGCGTAGGGCAGGTCAGGTCGAGTCACCACCATGGCATACATGAGCCTGTCCATTGCCGATTGGTAGGCTACTCATGCCATATCCTCCCGCTCCTTTTTTTTTGCGGCGCCATTGCCGCACTCAGTTCATAGGTTGTGGAGACTGGATTGCCAACTAGTTTGCCGTCCTCCATGCCGTACGGCTTCTTCACCTTGGCCACGTATTTGGCCTGCCCTAGTTCAAGCGTGCACGCCCTCTGGTTCTGCGTGATGCTCATCACAAGGTAGTACCCCAGCTCCCCCATGTCCGACATCTCTAATCTGCAACTCAGCTGCTCTTTCAGCCACTGTAGGCTTGACAGATCTATTGAGCAGAAAACTAGGTCATCCACGTAGAGTGCGTAAATCTCATGGAGCTGTTTGTCACACCGCATGTACACGCTGTGATCCACTAGATGTCATTAGTACAAGTTGTTACTGAGGAAATTACCCAAAATTGTGGTTCAGAGTCCGAAACTCAGAATTACACTGTATTACTCAAGGACCGTCAAAATCCCCGTCATGTGGACAAGAATTGAACCACATCGATCCCCGTCACCAAACTCGATGATCAATTCATCAGAATGTACAACAAAGTCGCAGAAAGAATTGTCATTGTGTGTAGGGACGTCTGTACCTCCATAAAGGAATTTTGATGGGTCCTTGATGTGTGAGGGGGTCTTGGCGGATGACATCGTGCGCAGCAGAGACCAAGTGGCTGGATTGGGATGCCGCGCTTTGGCTGACATAGCAGGACCTACGGTTAATCAAATGTTAGGCGGTTTGGTGTGTTAGGAGGTTTGTGACTAGCCCTACAACTCGTCAGTTGATGTCCATGTCTAGAAAGTAAAAAAAACTGCAATATTCTCGTTGTAGAAATTACTTTCTCGCAGATCTATTCAACTCCCACAAACATAGCATAAGGCTACCAAAACGCTCAAGTTTAGACTCATATCTGGCAAAAAACAAAGTCGTAAACTGCCACCACCTGATGGCGGTTTCCCGACAATGGACCCATGGCCTTGACCGATCTATACATCGCCTACGAGCTTTTGCAGCGCACGAGATTGTCATCTTGGACGATGTCGATGTCAAACTCTGAGGTCCCAGAGTGAAAGACTTTAGAAATGGCACAGAAGGAGGCGTAGCCCATCTAAAAGTATGCAGGTGGCACAGGATTAGGACTATGGATGTGGCACCTTGAGCTCCACCTTGCACATAAGGGGCTACCACAGGTCATGAAGGAAACAGAAGTCCTTGACGAAGTGACACCGACAGAAGCATAGTTGGAGGCCTTCACAAAGAAGAACACAGAGGCGCTCAAGCTATTGGTGTCCGATTCAACTGAGTTGCTGTGGGACTACTTCCAATACTACACATTGGCATCCAAAGATTGGCAAAAACTCTGTGTAATCTATCAATCCAAGTCGCTGGTGAATAGAATCTTCATAATGAAGTGAGTCCTCACAGTGAGCAGTGAGGAGGGAGATGATGTCATCTCCCTCCATGCCATACAATAGATCAAGTCACTCGTCTTAGAATGCAACTATGTACAACACGCAGCTGCAGACAATGGCCCTCCTCATGGCCCTTCCTAACAGTTGGAGCCCTCTCATCACCATCTAAGAAGGATGGACAAAGGAAAAGCTCATTTCTCATCCACAATCGTGACGAGATAGTGAAATGCAAGCTAGTACGTGACCTCGTTGTCCCTAGAGTAAATTATTGGGGCTGCATCGTGGTTGGAGTAGGCATGGCCGCACGCTTGCTGCTTTGCACAACTGGCCCCTCTAACTACTCACAGACTTATGAAGGCAAATTGAGCCTTGGGGAGTTAGCACCTGAAAGGCAGATAAAAGTGAGGATGAATGGATAAGTAACTGAGAATAAGAGAGACTGAGAGACCCCTCACATAACTAGGCCTAGTTCAGCTCTATAGAGCTTGTTACTGAGGTTACCATCCAATCAGGAAATCTCTATTAGCCTCACAGCCAGACTTTTCTCGATTAGCCCCACCAGGCAACCGACAGTCTCGGGCATCGTCTAATTTCCCTTAAAACTAAACCATGCCTAAATACCCACGTTGTGAACGCAGTCGTGTGCTTAGCATCATCTAGAAAAATAGTAGTAAGGAGTTATGGCTGCCTAAACCCAGGCAACGTCTCGGCTAGAATGTCTTCGGCGACAATGGTACCCAAATAACCTAAAACTCGGACCCTAAGCAGAACATGACACTACAAGTGCAACCATACTGACAGATGTGGCACAAGAGGCATGTAGGTAGTATCTGTAAAGGCAGTGACCGCTAACAGTGTGATTCTTGAGGAGGCCCACCCATGGAGTTGAGCATGTCAAACGTTTGAGGGAAGAGGCTCCAGCAAATCATGTGCAGTCCTAAGCGTGCGTCGGCTCTACCAGATGACGCTCAAGTAGTGTCCCATCTCGCCGCTGAAAAACTGCTATGAAACTGGCAACACCATCCAATCTTCTTGGTGGCGGTGCCACTCAGCAGGAACACGTATCCTATCCAACTGTGCCCATCAGGACTCCACATCCACTTACTATCTTCGTAGCCATGAACTACTACCAAACATTGCCATTGAAAGTAGAGTCCGAGGTACGCTGTAGACACCACGTACCCCACCACTCGCACAACCGTGTGAAGGGCTCTTGCCCAAGGACACTGTGCAACGAGGTTGATGCCGAAGGCAATGTCGGGTCGTGTGGTAGTGGCCAAGTACATCAAAGAGCCAATCAGGCATAAGTACAGGATCACATCCACTGTCTCTTCTAGCTCTGCTAGATCATCTACCTTCACACATCCTGCCCGTCAACTGTGATGAGGGTGGAGGTTGTGGAAACTGCACCAAGGAGGTCAACAAACCGCTCTTCTAGAACGCGGGTGTAAGGTGCCTAATGCAACAAGAGTGTCCGTTGCTGACGATCAAGCACGATCTTCATTCCAAAAAACACAGCTGTAGGACCAAGGTCCTTCATCCTATAGGCAGCCTAAAGGACTGCCTTTGCCTCCATTAAAGGAGACACAATCAAGAGGGCGTCCACGTGGACCAAGATGGCCATGAGGCTCTTAGCTGTCCGTCTAAGAAAGAGGGACAGGTTCGCATCACTCTGCACATAATCGACACGTATTAGTGTGCCGATGTTCTCCAATTTCTAGCACCTGGGTGAGTGCTTTAGGCTGTACAAGGCCTTAAGCAAGTGCCACACCTTGTCACCAATCTCGAATCTAGGTGGCTAAACCATGTAGATCTCCTCCTCTAAGGAGCCGCGGAGGAACGCGTTGTTCACATCCATCTTGTGTCGCTGCCAGTCGTGGTGTACAACAACCCCAAATAGAGCGCGAGTAGTACTCATGTGGCCAACGGGTGCGCAGGTGTCAGTGAAATCTACACCCTCAACCTACAATAATCCCTTGACCGTCAAGCAAGCCTTGTAGCAATCCAATGTGCCTAAGGGTGCACACATAATCCACGGATCCGCGGATCCAACCCGAGGATCTCGGATCTCGAATCAATCCGCGGATACGGATCCAGCCTTAGATCTGATCCGAGGAACCGCGGATCTGTGGGGTGGGTGGGGGGGGTCAAAAAAGGTCCCGGGGTCGAGTTAAACACCGGATGATCTCGGAAGTCAAAGTTTGAAATCTCCACCACCTCTTGCATGACTGGTCCATATGTACTGGGCAGCCACTTCACAGCCAGCAAGGCTTAGTTGATTACATGATGTTGGCCACCTCACCCTATGACATGCACAACTCCATTATTGGGGATTAATGCATCTGAGGTGTAACTGTCCACCTCTTCTGCTTTCATCTGTGTGAAGCATATTGACTTGACCTTTCCACAGCATCACCTTTCACATGCGTCATGCATATGCAGCGCAGATGCGGCGCAGATGCGTCGCTCATCATTCCGTTGCACGTGGCAACCTCGAATCGATCCGCCATGGTCGAGGTTTGTTGGATGTGCTATGAAGATATTTGCTTTTCCAGAGATCATCAATAATTGACGACGCCATGTTCAATTTGGGATATCGATAATGAACAGTAGACAGGTGTATGGATCGTATCGTTTGGGGCATTCTGGTAGGCAACCCATTGAAACGTTTTTAGGGTTTTAACTGTCAAAATGCAACATTAGTGCATTCGGATTGGGCAAGACGTGGTCAGTCCCGCTCCGCTCCGCTGTGGTAGCGGAGCCACTCTAGCCCCATCGAGCTCCTACACGTCAGGAATCGGCCTAAGCCATTTTCACCCGTGCACACCAGCGCCCGCCCGTCCAAGCACACCACTCCGCCATGGCTGAGGCGTGCTCCGCTGCGCCAAGCTGTCCGGCCGACGACAAAGACGACGACGATGGAGACAACGATGAGGTCGACGAGGCTGAGGCAGGTGACAAGCGTAAGCGCAGCAATGACTTGTTAGTCATCTGGACAGAGTTCACGAAGCTGGCCGATAGTCCACCCGATGACCCTCAGGCAAAGTGTAATTCCTGCCCCAAGACATTTTCCTACAAGCAGGGGTGCACGTCCAACATGTGGAAGCATCTGCACATCAAGCACAACAAGATTTGGAAGAAGCTGAAGGAGCTACAGGCACCGCATGACCTGAAGAAAGCAACAGCAGCAGCCATGAACGCCACCGTCGAAGCAGCAGAGGTCAACCCCGAGAACACCGTGATTGCCTGTGGTGTTGCAGCAGTGGGTGCCACTTTTGACATGCGGTACTTCTAGGCATGCGTCTGGAAGCACGTAATTGACAAGAACGTCAGTTTTCTGGCAATGGAGTCAACGTGGCTGCAGCAAGCGTTCTGGCACGCCAACCCAGCAGCAACCCTGCCGGGTCGCATGACGATTTTGCGGCAGATTGTCGTCGCCGCCGCCGCGTTCCGCGCGCGCATCAAGAAGCTACTGTCAGAGGTAACGTCAGCCATCAGCTTCACAACTGACGGATGGAAAGGGGAGAACCGGATGAAGTATTTGGGGGTCACGGCGCACTGGATGGAGAACTGGTGCATCAAGACAGTTGCGCTATCCTTTCCCGCATTTCCCGAGAGTCCCACTGCTGTGAACGTTTTTGAAGTCTTCTCCTGTGCTCTGAAAGCCTGGGGCGTGTGGGAAAACGTTTTCTGCCTCACCGTTGAAAATGAAAGCATGAACGATAGCATGATCGACAACCACATCATACCATCTGACTGTTCCATGGAGAAGGCAGGGCACATCCGCTGTCTGGGGCATATCATGAACCTTGCCGTGCATGATTTGCTCAAAATTCCAGCCGTCAATGTCATCATTGCCAAGGCCAAAGCCATTACAGTGTTTGCCACGTGCTCCACCGCCCGCGAGCACAGTCTGATGAATGCTGTAGGAGCTGCTAGTGTGTCTTTCCAGACGCTGCACCTCGATATAGAGACACGTTGGAACAGTACCCTGGACATGATGTCCAGGGTGCTACACCTGAAGAGTGTGCTGCCTGCTTGGCTGGATGGCTATGGGATGGATGGCGAGGTGCTGAAGCCGACAACCGATGAGTGGAACCTCATCGCTCTGCTGACCCTCATCCTCAAGCCATTCAAGGCTTACACGGATGATGTCAGTGGGAGCAAGTATCCCACTCTGAATCTTATGATCCCGTTTTTTTACAGCATGTTGGAGAAGCTGAATGGGTGGCAGGTGAAAGCACTGGCAGCAAAGGAGAAGTCAAAGAGGAGGGGCGCAGCAGGGAGGCTGAACCCAAAGGAGCAGTTGCTCCTGGACATCCACCCCGGCCTCGTGGATGTAGAGACGAAGCTGAAAAAGTATGCCCGCTTGTTGTATGTTCGTCACGCACTGGCCACAGCTCTGGACCCCCGCATTCACATGAGGTATCATGAGCGCAGGCATCGGCTGATGGGGATCAGAAGTGCAGCAGAGCTCTAGCTGAAGGTGATGGAATTGCTCCGCCCATACCACGAGATGGTGAAGGCGTAGAGGGCTGCAGCAGACGCAGCAGCCGCGGCGGCAGGAACCCAGAGCAGCCAGCCCACACAAGAGAGCTCTACGCCTGCAGTAGCGTCGTCATCCAATGTGACTAGTGTGTCACCTACTGTGCCTGCTACTATCCGCCAGCTGCGTCCCCGACCCGAGCGGCAGCGTGAAGAGGACGACGCATTGTTGGAGGCAGCACTTGCAGATCCTATGGCTGACATGTTTGAAGTCCCCGAGGTTCCTGCTGCATCTACTGCTCCACCATCCTCCTTGGAGGAGGAGATGGAGCAGTGGAATAAACTGCCGAAGAAGTCTCCACGCTGCTACATTCTGAAACATTACAGGAAGCTCGGGGAGAAATTTCCTACGCTGTCCCTTGCGGCTGCTGACGTGTTTGCTGTTCCTGGCACATCCACACCATCTGAGCATCTTTTCTCTCTTGGCAGGCACGTGATAACCGACTTCAGGCACTCGCTGGCCCATCTGACAGTGGAGAATCTGCTTACTATGAAATCCTGGATCAACGAGCCCTCCCTCCTGGATTTCCCAGTCAGCCGACATGGGATGGTGGCTAAGGAATTCACGAACGAGGAGGAGCGCATCAAGGAACTGAGGAGGCAAGCAAAGGAAGCAAACCTGGTTGGTGTAGTAGTAGAGGAGTTAGAGGGTCTCAGTATCTTTGTGAACGACGAGGATGAGGAGGAGGAGGCAGAGGGTGAAGGGGGAGGAGAAGGTTGTGATGATGACGTGATGGAGATGAAATAAGCCAATCTTTTCAATCAAGTCAATTCTCTTTCCTTTGACAATCTCATGTCTGTTCCTCTTTGCTTCTGTCTATGCCTCATTATCTCCCTCAGAATGTTAATGGTGCGATGGAAATGGTGTATGATGCAATGGAAATGGTGAATGGTCCACTGGAAATGGTGAATGGTGCAATCAGTGAATGCCTTGATTGGTGAGTATGTAAGTGGTGCAAAACGTACATGGTGTCTGGTGAATGCTGCAATCAGTGAGTTAAGCAGATACACATTCATGCTCAAAACAAGGTTGGCCAGGGCTACTATCTTCTCTGAGTAAGACTGTCGCCTTGTGATGACCATGGCTCTCTCATTTGGCTGTCAAATTTGAAAAGAAGCACATGCAAATTGAAGACTTTTTCCTAAGCTTTCCATTGGTGAAAAAATCTTTGCATTCCATCGCTACGTTTAAGAGAAATGTTGTTTACAAGCTAGCTGGTATGAGCTGGAGTAGGAGCATCACTATACCCTGTTTTCAAAAGGGCAGATCTCTTAAAGTCCCCCGTTGATGACCCTGTTTTATGGGTCGATCTGAAAGGTTGTGAGGTGAATTTTCCCGTGGTGGGCTCAGTTTTTCCAAACTCCCAGTCGGCTGGCCTCTACAGTCCATTTTCTGTCCGACAGATTTCTGGCAGAAGCAGCAGCAGAAGCAATGGTAGTGCCGCCACTGAAGGGCACCGTTGAGCATCACCAAAGCTCAAAATGGCAGCCGTAGGCGTGGTTACAGCAGCCCAGCCCTTGGAGACGCTGGAAGGGTATGCGAACTTCATGTTTTCGAAGATCTGTACCCGCCTCCTTTTGGAGGAGAGGGGCTTGTGGGAGGTGGTGAGCGGCGACGAGCGCGCTCCGCCTCCACAGGCAAAAGGCATCACCGCAGCAAAGGTGGCGGGGAAGACGCCGCAAAAAGGTGTAGCAGATGCAAGTTCATCTACAACTGTAGTAGCCGCATATGAGGAGTGGAAGAAGAAGGACAGGCACACCTACAAGCTGCTTGTCAACACCATCTCCAACCCGCATCTTCAGTATGTGAGGGACAAGGCTACTGCAAACGAAGGGTGGGACGCATTGCGCAAGAAACATGAGAGCAAGGATCCTGCATTCTTCATGCTTTTCGAGGAGAAGATGATGGCGTTTAAAATGAAGGGTGGGAAAGGGATAGAGGCGTACCTGGACAAGGCAAAGGAGCTAGCAAAGCAACTGAAAGCGGCCGGCAACCATGTGGAAGAGACGCGCTTCATCCTCCTCTTGCTGAGGGGACTCTCAACGAGCTACGACACGGTACAAGAGGCATTGGAGTGCCAGCCAACTCTCGACCTGGACTTCATCTGCACGTACCTGATGTAGGTGGAACTCCGTCATAATGCAGAAAGGCGCAATGGCGATAGCAGGATTGAAGCGGCATTTGTGGTCACAAGCTCGCATAACCAGCAGAGCAGCAGTCTGGGCGATAGTGTCCCTCCTTCTGGCACCACTGCCAGAAGGAGGGACACTACAAAAAGGAGTGTTTCAAGCTCCAGAGGGACCTGAAGGACCAGCAGCAATAGTAGCAAAAGCAGCAATCTCCATAGTAGCAGCAGCAATAGTCACAACAGCATCAGCACTAGCAGCAATAGTTGTCCTAGCAGCACCACGCCAACCCCCTGCAAACGCTCCGGCACCAGGTCACAGGTACCCACTGAGGGTGTGCTACAAGCCTGGTGAGGATGGCCATTTTTCTATGCTATGAAAACCACACCAGATGAACGTCACAATTGCAGCACACTTTGATGAGCCGACGTCATACAAGGAGGCCATGGTTGTACCAGATGCGGCAGATTGGGCGCAAGCTGTGCAGCAGGAGATACAGTCGCAGCTTGACAGCGGTACGTGGGAGCTGACACAGCGTCCACGTGGACGCAAGGTAATCAAGTGCAAGTGGGTGTTCAAGAAGAAGAGGGGCGCAGATGGCAACCTTGAAAAGTACAAGGCGAGGCTCGTCACCAAGGGGTACTTGCAGCAAGAAGGCATCAACTACACTGAAACCTTTGTTCCTATTCCAACGTTTGCCTCTGTGCGCACGCTCCTCTCCTATGCAACAGCTGAGGACTTCGAGATCCACCACATGGATGTCAAGACGGCATTCTTGAACGGTGACTTGGAGGCGGAAATCTACATGGAGCGGCCAGAGGGGTTCTTTATGCATGGCCAGGAGCACTTGGTTTGCAAGCTGCACAAGTCGCTGTACTGTCTCGAGCAAGCGTCGCGTGCTTGGAACCAGAAATTAGATGCGGTGCTACAGTGTATGGGGTTCGAGCGTAGTGAGTGTGACTATAGCGTCTATCGCAGGCGGCATGGGCATGAGATCCTCATCATCATTGTCTATGTGGATGACATGCTCCTCCTTTCCAACAGCATGTCTGCACTGTAGGAGTTCAAGGAGGCCATGGAGGAGCGCTTCCACATGTCTGATCTCAGGGAGGCATAATACTTCTTCGACATCCAGATCACGCGTGATCAAAACTCACGCTCTCTATTGCTAGAACAGATCCGCTACATCAAGGTTGTTTTGCAACGGTTCGGCATGGCAGAGGCATCAGCACACTGCTTGAGATGCGGCAGTACCTCGTGAACTTTTGTGGAGAAGCAGATGCAGCCAAACGATAGAAGAACCAGAGCGTCATTGGCAGCCTCATGTGCCTGATGGTGGCAACCACGCCGAACCTTGACAGGCCGTGAGCAGAATGAGCCAGGACATGGCTAGTCCCGGACTTGAGGACCAAAAGGCAGTAAAGCGAATCTTCCGCTTCCTCACTGGAACCATCAACATCGGCATCACCTACAACGGCAACGACAACAGCATCATCGGCTACACAGATGCAGATTGGGTTTCAAAACCTTGAGGAGCGCAAGTTCATTTCTGGACATGTGTTCCTCATGAATGACAGGGCCATTACATGGTGCAGCAAGCAGCAGGTGGTCATGGCTACCTCAATCACAGAAGCTAAGTACGTCACTTTCAGCTTTGGAGCCAAGGAAGTAGTTTGGCTTCAACGTCTCATGGCAGAGATGAGTGCAATCACACTCGCCAAGAATCCTGAGCACCATACATGCACCAAGCATATTGACATCGCATATCACTTTATCAGGTGCATGGTGAAGGAGGGTGCTATCAAGCTAAAATTTACTCCGGCCAACAAGCAGGTCGCTGATTTTTGCAACAAGCCTGTGACCCATGAGAAACAGCAGTTATGCATGAAGGCATGTGGACTCAGCCCACTATGACTGCGACAAAGTGGGAGATTGTTGGGAAAGCAGCCATCGGGCTCGGTTTCAGGTCCACACGAGCAAGTTCCAAGAAACTACTAGATGCCTGCTCCAATCATCGATCCGAATTCATCATTGGAAAGATCAGGCGGCGAATTATGTGCAGTCCAAGTTTCACGCAGATGCAACGGTCCTATTGGGAGATATGAATTTTTGAAATTTTCCGGGGTCAAGGACTGCCGGTGTCTGGGTGACCATGGGCGGATGGCTCCATGCCTTAGCCTGAGAAAAAGAAAAAGGAAAGAGGTCCAAGGTCAAGACCTGATGGGAGAAACATCCAAAAAGGTCCTATATTCTTGGGTTGCCTTGTCAGAGTGTGCTGACTAGGAAAGAGGTACCTCTCCTTACTTTTAAGGTGAGGTGAGATCCTTGTGTGCTAGCCATGGACACATGGCAATTCTCCATGCGAGTGTGGGTTATGTGACCACTAGGAGTGTGCCATGAGAGAATTTTCTAGCTCTCTAGGACATGTGTGAGTGGTCAGCCTGATTGCTGGGCTGATTTTCTCTGTTGTGTGAGTTTATGGACTCTAGTGTGTGAGCCTTAGCCTCCATGGCTAAGTGGTGTGGCTTATGAGAGGGCTCACTTGCCCAAGCTCTAACTCTATACGTACTCCATCATTCTGAGTGATCCAACAAGCATTTTTCAGCACAAGTGATGTCCTTTCAGTCCCACATGCTTGCTGCTCCAAGGCTCCCTCTCTCCTCAAATTCCAACACGGGAGTGGGTGTGACAGAGGGGACTGACACTAGCACGGGACCCAACTGTCTGGCAATGCTAAGAGGAGGACCATAGCTTGCATCTGAGAGTGCACCTTCCAACCAATGGCCGCGTACTCCGCTACGTGTGACTCTATCTGGTGTATGATCTTCATGTCGTTGTTGCCTTCATTGGCTTGGAGGGTGACGAGCCGTTTTAAGATGAAGAACTGATTGGCAAGGTTCCTTGACTGGTAGATGGAATAGAGGTTTGACTATGATTTTGCGGCCAATGTGCATCCTTGGATAGGCCCATGTTGTGGCAAGTATAACGCAGACACAAGGAATACCAACGCACGCTCACTGGGCTCCATCGATGCCTTGGGAATCATCCTTCCTCTACTGCACTCCTCATGCCGAATCGACGAATGCCTCCATAGTGCAAGTCGCTCGCCAACGGCTTGGTCATGCAGTCAGCACGCATGCTCTTGGTTCCGCAGTGCTGCAAGTCCACCACATTCTTCATGAAAGGTCACGTGAGTAGTGGTAACGTATGTTGATGTGCTTCGTTTGCCGGGAGATGATCTCATCTTCAGCCATCGAGATGGCGCTCATGTTCTCCACATGTATAACTGTGGCATCATTCTGTGGCACTGTCATTTCACCAAGCAGACTGCGCAGCCAGTGAGTCTCCTTGCACAACTTAGACAGAGCAACGTACTCTACCTCAGCCGTGGACACGGCAACACAATCATGCTCTCATGGTGGCCCATGAGATGGTAGCGCCATTCAAGATACACATGTATCCAGAGGTGGATTTCTGGTTGTCAAGATTTCCTCCCCTATCGGCATCGGTGTAGCACTTCAGGCGGAGGGGGTCCGTACCTTCTTGGCCTCCAAGGACAAGGCCCATGTGACGTGTCTTTTGCAGGTAGCACAAGATGAGCTTGACTGCATGCCAATGTTGTGGCCCTGGGTTGGCCACGAACCTGCTCACTTGTCCCACAGCATAGGAGATGTCCGGACGAGTACCTACCATGGCGTACATGATGCTACCCACGGCAGACTGGTAGGGGGTGTCTTGTATCTCCCTTCATTCTGCTTCATTGCTTGGCGACATTGAGGCCTTCAGTTTTGCATCGGTTGTCATTGGGGTGCTGACAGGTTTGCATTCTTCCATGTGATAGTGCTTTAGTACCTGACCAATGTATTTGGTTTGGATGATTTTAATGGTGCCTGCTGCTCGGTTGCGGTGGATGGTGATCCCTAGGTAGTACTCGAGAGGACCCATGTCCTTCATTTTGAACCTTTTGTTGAGGTCAGACTTCAGTTCACCCAGCACCTTGACAGCAAAAGAGCAGATGATCAGATCATCCACATACAGTGCAACGAGCATCAGCCCACTCCCATCATCATGCACGTACATGCTCCGATCATTTTGGCAATGCGCGAAGGGGAGACCGGTCATGAAACCGTCCATCTCTTTGTACCATATCCTTCGGGCCTGTTTCAGCCCATAGAGTGCTTTCACCAACTTGCACACCTTGCCCTTGGGAGCTTCGACTACTTCGAGCACCGCCATTAGCACTTCCTTGTCCAGCTTCCCATAGAGGAAATCTGTTGTGACGTCCATCAGGTGTATCTCCAGGTTCTTTGCGGCTGCGATGGCAAGGAGGGAGTGGATGGAGGCAAAGGTTACGACGGGCGCAAACGTCTCGTTGTACTCGGACCCCGAACGTTGAGAAAACCCCTTTGCCACTACCCTCACCTTGAACTTTTGGATTTTTCCATCTTGCTTCTTCTTCACTCGGAGGACCCATTTGGATCCCACCACGTGGGCCTTGTCAGGTCTATCCACTAGCACCCACGTGCCGTTCTCGGCAATGGACGCGAGTTCGCTGTCCACTGCCTCCCTCCACTTGGCCGCATCCGGGCCATTCATCGCCTCCGCCACTGTGGATGGCTATCCCTAAGCCATCCACGACCAGCTAAGGCCAGTCCAATCGTCCTCATACCGCAAAGATGCTTTCCTTGGTCACAAACTACGCCAGGGTGCTGGTGTGGCTTCTTGCTTTGGTGCTGGTGCTTCCACAGGTGGTGGTGTGTCGTCGCCGTCATCGTCGTCAGAAGAGTCGTCAAACTCCAAGTCAGACTTGGAAGCCCCGGACGCCTCGGTATCCGCATCCATGTCAGATTTTGCGTCATCCTCCGCAACCAATCTCCCATTCTCACCACCTACTGGCAAAGCAAGCTAGTTATTGGGTGCTTGGACTCCCACTCAAGCAACACTATCCACTCTCCCACCCTCGGAGAAAGGACCGGGTCTAGCAGCTCTCCCTTTCCAAGGATGCATTCGTCAAACACAATATCGTGACTCCTCACGAGCTTTCCTGCTGCCTAGACCCAAAGCCGATAGGCTTTGTGTGACGTGTTGTACCCAGCCATGTCCCACTTCTTCAAACGTGCGTCCAGCTTGCCTCCACCTTCTCCCAACTGGATCTTCACCCATGCAGTTAACCCGAACACCTTAAGATGAGAGGCGTTGGGTTTCTTTCCCGACCATGCTTCTTGTGGGGTCTTCAGCTGCTTGTCCTGCTCCTTTCCACGCTTCCGCAAGGCGGTTACTAGTGTGAGGTTCAAGAGGTAGCAGGCCGTTGTTGCAGCTTCAGCCCAAAAGCGAGGTGGGAGATTGGCATCGAAGAGCATGCCTCGCACCATGCCGAGTTGGGTCTGGTTCATCTTCTTGGCCACACCATTGCTTAGGGGGTTGTAAAGGGTGGTTTGCTCGTGGCGGATCCCATGATGCTTGAGCCAAGGCTTGCATGCCTCCTACTCACCCCCGCTGTAACTTTGGAGCATCTTCACCTTCTTGGACGTTTGCCGCTCTACCATAGCGACGAACTCCAGGAGCTTGACCTCTCCTTGACCTCTCTCTTTGTTTTGAAGAAGTAGATCCACAACTTGTAGCTGTGGTCGTCAATGAAGGTCAGGAAGTACTTGCTTCCTGTGTTAGACGTTGTGCAAAAGGGTCTACACATGTCACTAACAATCTCTCACTGTATATTCTCCTCTTGTGCTGGCCGTGAGTGTGTAGGGCATGCTGGTGCAAGGAGTGGAGGCGACGCACCGTGACAGCGTGTGATCATCAACTTCACCACAAGTGGTCGCCTCCATCCTGCCCGCATGGCCCATCATCCTCACCACCAGAGCTTGGCAACACCACCTTATGCTTAGTCTTCCATATTCATACTATTTCTGGTATCTTGCAAGAAGTGGCATAGTTTAGGCCTTAGGATGCCAAACCTACTTGAGACCTAGATTCGTGCATGTGGACAGGACAATAATAGGTCCCTTGTGAAGTGACCCTGTTTAGGTGACCCCAAGGCAGTACGAGCACTCGCGTGAGCCTTTTGGGGGCTTTGGGGGTTTTCACCCTCGATAGGTTTGTCTCGGCGGCGAGCCTTGCTTGCCGGCCGATGGGTGGAGCTCGAGTAGCGAGCTTCCACCCAAAACAAGGACACACCTTGTTACTCACACACTTGTGTTACTTTTGCTATGGCTGCCCCTCTAACCCGGACCTAGCTCGTACCATACTTCACCATTCCTTGCACTGCATGTTGCTATGGCTTCGTGCTACTCTTCTCATGGTATCAGAGCCATGTGCAAGGCCTAAGGGTGGAGGATAGGGTGGGCGCCGAGCAAAAATGAGGGTGCCCAGTTAGCGCGCGCGAGTAGATCTGTGCGGTTACTGCAACAGCAGGCCGCGTAAGGCCCCAAGCGTGTCAAACGCGCCCCCCCCTAGGCCGCGTACAGAAGTTGGGGGGGGGCGAAGTTAGAGAAGGAGAGTGAGGGGAGAGAGCCCAAGCACCTTCACCTCTCACCCAAGGTGAAGGCTGGGTCTCCCAGCCCAAACCACATATGTGCAGATCAAAGGCGGCCTGGCAGGAGTCTTGAGACCAACAGGGGTGCTTCCCATCGAGCTATGAGCTCGCGGCAGAAAACTGGGCCCAAAGTGGGCCCGGCGAATTGCTTCCGACTTCTTCTTCGGCGACAAGCAGTGAACAGCTGAGCACGCACGACCTCTCTAGCCCCTGTTGTGTCTCCCAGGAGCTGTGAGTTTAGCGGCCTCAATTCCAGGAGGTGTCGGTGCAAATGCTGGAGCTAGCGTCGACATGGGTGCCGGCGCCGGTGTCACCTCCACAGGGATGACGTGGGACGACCTTAGTAAGATCCTGTCCCACAAGGACCTGATGCCGCCGCCACTCAGTGCGCGCGACTTCCTTTCTTGGAAGGACGTATTTCTTTCATGGGCGGCGGAGCACAGTCTTGAGGAGCACTACCTAGCTCCGCCGCCCAATGGCACAGACACGCCGATCCTCCTAAGAGCATTTAATGCTCTGGTCTGCGCGCTTCCGGAAGACCAGCAATACTCCATTCCTCACTTCCGGTTTGGAGGGGAAGGGGCTGATCTAGAGAACCCCCGTATTGCTGATCTGCGACCTCACAAGGCATGGTAGCACCTTACCACGCGCAAGGAGGAGCAGGGGATGGCTTTGGTCATTGCCCTGCGCGAGAAATTGCGCAACCTTTGTCCTAAGCCAGGGGCTCCCGTCGCCGAGTATTGGGATGCTGCCATGGACCTTCGCCAGCGCATCCTTGGCCTCTGCGCCTCCTGCACTATCTTGGAATGGTTGGACCCAGTCCTGCTGCACCTCGGAGAGCCATACAAGGACTTCAAGCGCAGTCTGCTCCAGAAGCTGAAGGTCGTAGACATTGAAAGTACCGACTTGGCAGAGGTGTTCGAGGAGTTACGGAACTACAAAGATATCCTGAAAGGCGAGGCACGAGAAGACAAGGGCACAACACCAAGCGCATTTGTGCATCACCAAGGTGGCACTATCCCCCCATGACATCAGTCCTTGGGTGACAGAGGTCGGGGCAGCGGAAGAGGCCAAGGCAGCCAAGGTGGTGGAGGTCGCGGTCGGGGAGCGTGGAACCGGACATGCAACTACTGTGGACAGTTGGGCCACTTCTAGAGAGCCTACCCGGCCCTTCAGTACATCATGACTCCGCCCACGCAACAGGCACGCCCGACAGTGGGTCAGCCACTGACACAGCCCTCTCATTCAAACCAACACCTGCATCCTCTAGCATGGGCGACTGAGCATGTGGCAGGGCCTCGTGTGCCGGCACCCTTTGGGGCGGCAACATTTGGTCCACCACAGTTGCAGCCGCTCATGTATCCATCAGCACCAGCGTCACCTCCACTACCGTACCAGTGGCCCGCTTTCATGCCCCCATACATCAGCACACCAGCACCCGTCCCAGCATGGGCCCAGAGGGTGTACACCGAGACGGCTAAGCCACAGTAGCCGTTGGCTCTACCACCGGGACCAAGGTGGAGTGTGCCCATGGAGCTGCAATCACTTGAGCCAACTGGCAGCCCACAGCCACCAGGTCAGAAGTTGGGGCATACGCAAATTACCACGTTGCACTCATTGCCCATGCATGAATGGTTGTTTGACACCGTAGCATCCCATCACATGTCGCTGCATCGCCAGCTGTTTGTTACATTGCACGGCGCGCATGATGTTGAGGGTGTGAAGACCGGGTCGGGAGAACGGTTACCGGTGGAAGGTGTGGGGACAGTTGCTCTTCAAGCACTGGGTGGGGTATTGTGGCTGACTGGTGTCCTATGTATACCACGGCTGAAAGTCAACTTGTTGTCTGGGGGCCAATTAGACCAACAGGCAAACGTGACCGCACTTACACAACGACAGCGCTGCATGCTCTATGATGCAACTGGTGACTTGTTGGCTGACGGACCGCTGCACACCAACATGCTGTACAAACTGACCATGTTTCCCTTCGTCCACTCACAAGTGAACCGTCCCCAAGTGCACGTGGTCACAAGCACTGATACGGCATACACAGAGCTCATTCACCGTCGTCTTGCACACATCAACAGAGAGACGGTTTCTGATTTCCTGAAATACACCCCTGCACACGGTCTACACCCTGATGACTGCCCACACGGTCTGAAAGCAAACACATGTCTCGAGTGTCACGAAGGCAAGTCACATAGACAAACCTTCCCTAGATCTGAAACTGTCACTACGAGGCCCCTAGCACTGGTACATGCGGACCTGACAAGACCGATGCCTGTGCCGTCACTACAGTATGCATCACTATACATCTTGACCCTCACTGATGACTACATTCATTTTTGTTGGGCTTTTCTGTAAAAAAACCAAAGCAGATACCCAGTGTGCCATTGTTGAGTGGATTTCACCGGCTGAGAGACAGATGGGCTGTTCATTGCTAAAGTTGAGAACGGACAGAGGAGGAGAATTTCTCGGTGTACTGACAGCAGAATTGAAAAAGAGAGGATTCGAACACCAGTCCACAGCTCCCTACACTCCTCAATAAAACGGACTGGCGGAACGATGGCACAGATCCCTTGGTGATGCATTGCGCACACTGCTGATGGAGTCCGGTCTCTCCTTTGGATTCTGGGAAGAGGCTGTGAAGTATATCACCTGGGTATGGAACCGTATCCCACAAGGCCCATTGCCCAAATCAGTCACACCCTGGGAGCGTTGGTTCAAAGAAAAGGCTGATCTACGACCTGCCAGGGTGTGGGGAACAATGGCATGTGTCTGGTTTGCTCCACCATAGCGAGAGAACAAGTTAAGTCCACGTGGTCGCTAGTGCATCTTTGTTGAGGTCTCCCTTGCCTCAAAGGCATGGCGGTCTTGGGATCCCACAAACCACAATTTTGTTGAAAGTCGAGATGCCTCTTTTTTGGAACACATGCCCTACAAGGTGTTCCACACGCTGCGCAATGCACCCTCTTTGGCCACGCGAGAGCACGAGAGCACTATCCAGAGTATGTGAGCGTACCTGTCTTCATGCCCTCTCCATCGCAAGGCACAGCCCTGTCAGCCAAGCCACCACGTGACGATGATATGGCCAATCCCGTGCCCACTGACCTGCTGTCACCTACAGACCTGGCTAGCACGGACTCTAGTGCGAGCCAAGTACCTCCAGGTCTCACACCACTGATCCCTCCTGTTGAGATTGAAAGTGCAAAAACACCATCACCTGAACCAGTGCGACAATCCCTGCGCGCTCTGCCCAGAGTTGATGAAAAACAGTTCTATCACACCGTCAGCACTGCAGCATTGGATCACGCAATAACTGAACCACTGACCCTAGCCGAGGCTAGGGGGCGTCCAGATGCTGCTGAGTGGGAGAAGGCAATGGCGGCAGAATTGAACGCTTTGTTAGAGCATGAGGTGTACGAGTTGGTGCCTCTGCCACCTGGTCGCAAAGCCATTGATGTAAAATGGGTGTTTAAATTGAAAAGGAACCTCAAGGGTCTGATTGAGAACTACAAGGCACGAATTGTGGCGAAAGGCTTTCATCAAATCCCCGGACAGGACTTCACAGATACAAACGCACCCGTGGGAAAGCATGGAACCAGCCGGTCACTTCTTGCCGTGGCTGCTCGTGGGGACTGGGACATTCACCAGATGGATGTCAAAAATGCCTTCTTGAACGGACCACTGGAAGAAGAATAGTATGTCAAACAACCAGAAGGTTATGAGGATGGAACGGACAAGGTATGGCTCTTGCTAAAAGCCCTATACGGTCTTAAGCAAGCGTCTCGGTGTTGGAACAAAGAGACTTGTCGTATGCTGGAAAGTGGTGGGTTCGCACAAAGTCTTTGTGACCCGTCATTGTTCGTTCGCTGGGATAACGCGCAACATCTTGCCCTGCTTGTCTATGTGGATGACCTACTGATTTTGTGCCCCTCACTCATGCTCATTCAACAAACCAAAGCACTGCTCACAGCGCACTACAAGATGACAGATCTAGGAGAGGCACAAAACTTCCTAGGTATGACCATTACACGGGACCGTAAAACACAAACTTTGACCCTTCATCAGGGTCGCATCATAGCTCACCTCACTGAACGGTTCCAGCACCTTGTACAGCACCTCCCACAACAGCACACGCCCATGAGTCCTGATGTGTATGCACACTTGCTGGATGTGCGCACCACTGACTACGGCCCTGACACAGATCCTACACTGTACAGACAGATCACCGGCAGCCTCTCCTACCTTGCTTCTACAACGCGTCTGGACATTGCTTGTGCAGTCAACGTGCTCGTCCAGTTCAGCCAGCAACCATGCAGCACACATCAAAAGGCACTGCTGAAGCTCTTGCATTACGTGCTGGACACCGCTGCCCTTGGCTTAGTGTTTTCCCCCTCCACAGCTCCAGTATTGGATGGGTATTGCGACAGTGACCATGCGTGTGACCCTACAGCTCGCATCCGGTGTCAACCGAGGGGCGCTCGGCGTGACGGTCACACGCCGAGCCCTTGGGATAAACCTCCCAACCCTCGACCCCTTGGTGTGTGGGCCAGCCCTTCAGATATTGCACGACTCTCTCCTAACAGCAAGACCGCTGCTAGTGACCGAGGTTCCCGTCGTGCGATTCTCCCGGCGGCGTTTGCACCAAGGTGCGCTGCGGAAGACTTGTAGGATCGAATGAACGTGTGAAAAACAATGCTTGGAGCACAAGGATATTTGAGCAAGGAATGAATCCTTTAGCCTTGATAGATCAGTACGAGGGAATGTACATAGTCTCTGGGTAAGATTGGCATGCCTAGAACAACCCATAGGCTTCCTTATGTACCAGCCCCTATGAGGTAGCCGAAAGCAACTCAGCGCTCCAAAGCCCTCTATCGAGGTGCACTCATGCAAATAGCATATGCATCATGTAGTACGCACCAAGAGTTTTCCAACGCACGAAAGAATGCCTCAATCCGTGAAGAAACGGCTAAGTTATGGCCGTTTGAGTGCTCCACGTGTGACGACCGCTGGCAGCACCGCTAGCGGGGGTCACGGCCGCCCGAAGTGCCCTTGCTTGCGAATGCAGCTCTAGCCACCATCCCGAAGCACCCATGGACCCCAATGAACCTTGCCTCATTGGATAAGTGTCCATCTAGGGGCGCTTCGGCTGCAGTGGGCAAGAAAGTCGCTCCGCCGTGCTCGGGGTCGAACCGGTACGTCTCCTGTTTTCGAGAGGTGCGCCTCCCACCTTTGCACGGCCGTATCTTTCTTGTCCCTGCACCGAATGACCCGGTTCTTGGGTCGATTTTGCACTGTTTTTCACGTAGAATACAATGAAAGCATTAAATCATGAATCTGACCTCAGCATGATGACTTAATCACCGCCTCGACTGGCGGCTCCCATAACATCACCCCCCCTCCCCCGAGGCCGCACCGTCCTGGTGCGCTCCTGGTACGCTCGGAGGACCGTGTTGAGAGCACCGCCCCTGTGGAAATCGGCTTCAAGGATCCAACAGTTGTGCTCAGGCCCATAGCCGAGCCATTGCACCAGGTACTGCCACCCGTGACCGCGCCGACGGTGCCCGAGAATCTTCTCCACCACATACTCCTCTTCACCCTCCACCAAGACCGGTGGAGGAGGAGCCTGTCCCCGCGCCGCGAGCTGTGCATCCGGCTCCTTGTAGGCCTTGAGAAGAGAAGCGTGGAACACGGGATGGATCCCATAGTGGTCCGGAAGCTCCAACTCACAGCTCACCGCGGACCGCTTCCCCTTGACCGGAAAAGGGCCCACCCAGCGAGGCTTGAGCTTGTCGCTTCCCACCCCGCCAGTTGCACGTTCCACGAGCTCAGCAGCACTTGTTGTCCCACCAAGAACTCCTCAGCTGTCCGGTGCTTGTCTGCTTGCCGCTTCATCTGCTGCTGTGCCTTGTGTAGCGCCTCGCGTACACCGCGCCACACCTTTGTGAAGTCACTTGTAAACTGCTGCACTGCGAGTAGGTCCAATCCCGTTGCCATGTGTGAGGGACATGCAAGCTGCACCCCATACACTACCTCAAAGGGAGACCACCTCGTAGGGGCATGCACTGCTGAGTTGTAGGCCAACTCAGCCACCGGGAGCTTGCATTCCCATCCCTCGCCATCCGGCTCCAAGATCCACCGCAGTACCTGCTCCATGGTCTGATTGGTGCACTCAGTTTGGCCATCAGTTTGGGGATGGTAGGCCGATGAAAGAGCCACACGGGTGCCCAGCTTCCTGAAGAGTTCCTCCCAAAACCGGGAGGTGAAGCGCGGGTCCCTGTCCGAGACCATGCACTTTGATGACGTGTTGCAAGAGGATTTTAGCCGTCTCTGCTGCCGTGACCTTCTCCGCACATGGAATAAAGTGCGCCATTTTACTAGACCGGTCCACCACCACCAGCACCATGGTGTTGCCCGTTGCATTCCGTGGAAGACCTCCCACAAAATCAAGTGAGATGTCCGTCCACGGACGTTCCGGCACCGGTAGCGGCTGCAGCTCCCCTGGCGCCCGCGCCCTTCGTGGCTTGATTCTTTGGCATGTGTCATAGCTGCTCACGTACTCCTTGCAATCTGCTCCCATCGTCGCCCACCAATATTAGCGCGCAAGCGTCTTGAAGGTCTTGTCATGGCCAAAATGACCACTGTAGTGCGAGTCATGCGCCTCTTCCAACAACGCTTGCCGCAACGATACACTCCGCGGCACCACAATCTGGTTCCCCTTCTCACGCCGCCAATACTGACCGTCCCACGTGCACCCCTTCACCGTACTTCTGGAAAAGTCCTCGTCCTCCGCATACCCGTGTGCAAAGAGGCTGCGGATGATTGGAGATCTTGCCAGCACCGTGATTGCATGCACGCCCAAGTCTGGGCGACGCGAAAGCGGGTCCGCTGGGTTGATCCTCCCTGGTTTGTACTGGATCTCGTTGTCGAAGCCGCCTTCTAGCAGCTCCATCCACCGTGCTTCACAACGACTCAGGTTCAGTTGTGCCTTGAGGTACTTGAGCTCGTAGTGGTCCGTGTGCACCACACACCGCCGCGCCTCAAGGTGACACCTCCACTGCTTGAAGGCCTCGACCACCACGAGCATCTCCTTCTCGTGGATTGGGTAGTTGAGCTCAGCCCGTTTCAGCTTCTTGGAGTAGTACGCAATGGGCTGCAACCCCTTCCCTTGGTCCTGCATCAGCACCCCGCTGATCGCATAGTTGCTTGCGTCCGTCGCCAACACGTACTCCTTGCTCGTGTCTGGATGCACCAACACTGGGGCTTGACACATGGCAACCTTCATTGCACCGAAGGCTTGCTCCTCCTTTGTACCCCACTCCCATTGGATCCCCTTCTTGAGCAAGTCTGTCAAGGGTGCTCCCATTGCCACGTGCCCCCGGATAAACCTCCGGTAGTAGTTCGTAAATCCAAGAAAAACCTAGATTTCACGCACGCACGCTGGCTCTGGCCACTCCTTCACTGCTTCCACCTTTTTTGGGTCCATGGAGATTCCCCTCCCGTTGACAATGTGCCCGAGGAACTCCACCTCCTGCTTGGCGAATTCACACTTGCTGAGCTTGGCAAACAGTCGCTCCTTTCTCAGCACTTCCATCACCGTCCGCAGGTGCTCTTGGTGCTCCTCCATCGTCAGCGAGTAGACAAGGATGTCGTCGAGGAAGACGACCACGAACTGGTCCAAGTAGGGGTGGAACACCCGGTTCATCAGCGCCATGAACGTAGCAGGAGCATTTGTTAGCCCAAAAGGCATCACGAGATACTCAAAGTGTCCATAGCGCGTCCAAAACACGGTTTTTTTCCACATCCTCTTCCGCGATGCGGAATTGGTGGTACCCTGACCTCAGGTCCAGTTTGCTAAAGATGTGTGCGCCTTGTAGCTGGTCGAACAGCTCCTCGGCCCGCGGCAACGAGTAGCGGTTCTTCACCGTGATGTTGTTCAGCGTCCGGTAGTCCACGCACATCCGTAGCTCTCCTGATTTCTTCTTGACAAACAGCACCGGTGCCGCGTATGGAGACACCGACGGTCGAATGAAGCCTTGGTCCACCAATTCCCCCAACTGCTTCTTGACCTCTGCAAGCTCCGCGTCGCTCATGCGGTTGTAAGACCGCACTGTTGGTGACGAACCTGGCACCACCTTGATCTTATGGTCGATGTCGCACGGCGGTGGCAGCCCCTTTGGCAATTCCTCCGGAAAAACGTCCCCGAACTCCTTGAGCATCTCCCCAACACCGGGAGGCAACTCTGGAGCCCCCGCGCCTTCCACCGGCTGTCCCTCCGTTGCTTCAACCGCTGCAATCTGCTGCTCTGCTGCTTGTTGTGGACGCACCCATGCCAAGTAAACCTGGCCATCCTTTAGCTCGCACCGCTTTAGCTCCTGCAAGTTGATGACGCGCAGCTGCTTCCCCGCTTCCGCCAATTCCGACTCCTTCCCCTCACTCAGCCACAAAGGCAAAGTGAGATTTTTCCCGCCCGTCTTCACGACCAACAAGTTGCACCTCCAATCCACCTCCGGATTCCAGGCGTGCAACCAATCCCAGCCGATCAATCAATCGTAATCATCCAGTATGGAACTGAAGTGTGGAACTTCATGTTGCACACCAAATCACCCAGATGGACCTTGTGCTTGACGAGAGGCCTGCCGCACTCCACCACTCCGGACACCTGCCGCACCTTGGCCAACGTCCCCGGGTGCCGTACGAGCTCCAGCCTTGTCGCCAACGTGTCGTTGAAGAAGTTATGGCTTGCACTGCCGTGTAGCAGCCCACGTAGCTTCCTCCGACCCTTGAAACTCCCCTCCGAAATCTCAAGAACCAGCTCCAGGATGATCCCTGGAAACTGCCGGGTCTCACCTTCATTCCGCAACAACACTTGAGGCAGCTCCTTAATCGGCAAAAGCCTTTCAGGGCTGGTGCTGTCCCTTGCGGACGAAAGACTTGCAGCAGTAGGTCGTCCCCTCCTCACTGCTGCTTCCCGTTTCCCTGTTGTGCCTTGCGCTTGGGGCAATCTCGCTTGCAATGACCCTCCTCCCCACAAGCCCAGCACTTGCCTCTCGGTCCTTGCTGTCCGCTCGCGCCCCGCTGCTCGGCTTGAATTGCATCCACCTCCATGGGCACAGCTTGACCCGGCTGCTCCACCCATGGTTGTGTTGCATAGCTGGTCCGGCGCGCATTGTAGCTTACCGCGTCGATGCACTCCGCCGCCGAGACCAACTCCGCAAAGGTCCGCAACCCGAGCACCTCGAGTTCGCGTTGGACGTGCGGCTTCATGCCTTCGTGGTAGCGGTCGTACGCCTCCGCATCCAAGAGGTTGTCAATCTGCGCCGCCAAGGCCATGAAGTGTGTAGTATAGTCCTGGACCGATCCGCCTTGCTTGACGTGCTTGATCTTGTCACGTGCGACTCGGCTGCCGTTGAGGAGGTCGAAACGCGCCTGGAGAATCGTCTCGAATTGCTCCCACATCTCTGGCTTCTCCGTCAACGCCCGTGCCCCGAGCTGCACTTCCCGCCCCAGCGGTAGACTCAACAGTGGCGGAAGCCGTCCCCCAACCCCCAGTCCGTCCCGCAACCCAGCGGCGTTCCGCCAGCACAACGCCGACCACCACTGCAGCGCCATTCCTTGGAGTAGCGTAGGTGCATACTCCAGTCTTGTGGCATCTTCTCCCACGGAAATGCCCAACGCCGTGAAGTACTGGTTCACCGTGAAGAGCCACTCACGCGCACTGCCCTTGTCGGTGTAGAACTCCGGCTCCTTCGGCTTGGGCCGCAGAAAGGCAGGTGCGGATGCCAATGCAATACCCCCGAACGCACTGCTCCCTTAGCCGACGTATCTTGCCTCAACCTCCGCGTGCAGCTCCTGGTTCTCTTGACGCAACTTGCCAAGAGCACGCCGGATCTCCTCCATGAGGTAGGCCTGGTCGTATGCTGCTGCCGCCATGGTTTTGGTTGTGACAAAACAATTCTGGCCAAACGCAGTTGTGGCACATCTGCTCCCTCCCTTGGGTCCGCGCAAAGACCGAGGAAATGTCCACGTGCTCTGATACCAAATGTCAGCCGAGGGGCGCCCGGCGTGACGGTCACACGCCAAGCCCTTGGGATAAACCTCCCAACCCTCGACCCCTTGGTATGTTGGCCAGCCCTTGAGATATCGCACGACCCTCTCCTAGCAGCAAGACCGCTGCTAGTGACCGACGATCCCATCGTGCGATTCTCCCGGCGGCGTTTGCACCAAGGTGCCCTACGAAAGACTTGTAGGATCGAATGGACGTGTGCAAGGCAATGCTTGGACCACAAAGAGAGTTGGGTATGAAATGAATCCTTTAGACTTGATAGATTAGTAAAAGGCAATGTACATACTCTATGGGTAAGATTGGCATGCCTAGAACAACCCCTAGGCTTCCTTATGTACCAGCCCGAATGAGGCAGCCGAAAGCTACTCAGCGCTTTGAAGCCCTCTATCGGGGCACACTCATGCAAAGAACATATGCATCATGTAGTATGCACTGAGAGCTTTCCAACATACCAAAGAACGCCTCAATCCGTGAAGAAACGGCTAAGTTATGGCCGTTTGAGTGCTCCACGTGTGACGGCCGCTGGCAGCACCGCCAGCGGGGGTCACGGCTGCCCGAAGTGCCCTTGCTTGCGAATGCCACTCTAGTCGCCATCCCAAAGCGCCCATGGACCCCAATGATACTTGCCTCATTGGCTAAGCGTCCATCCAGGGGCGCTTTGGCTGCAGTGGGCGAGAAAGTCGCTCCGCCGTGCTCGGGGTCGAACCGGTATGTCTCCTGTTTTCGGGAGGTGCGCCTCCCACCTTTCCACGGCCGTATCTTTCTTGTCCCTGCACCGAATAACCCAGTTCTTGGGTCAATTTCTCACGGTTTTTCACGTAGAATGCAATAAAAGCATCAAATCATGCATCTAACCTCAGAATGATGACGTAATCACCGCCTCGACCGGCGGCTCCCATAACATCCGGGGTGGGTAAATGTTTCGCATGTGGAGAACTCTTGTGTCTTGGCGCAATGCCAAACAGTCATGTGTGGCGCGCAGTATGGCTGAGGCAGAATACATAACATTGGGTAAGGCTGCGTGTGAGGGCATCTGGCTGGCACGTTTGCTTGAGGAGTTGGGTGTGCACACATTTGCTCTACGAGTGCATAGCGATAGCTCTGCCGCACGCCGCATCGCTGCCAACGATGGTGTCTTGCATCCACGGACAAAGCACGTCAACGTAGAACACCAATTTGTTTGCGCGGCAGTTGAGCCTGGCACAATGGATGTGTGTGCCATCAGCGGCAAAGCACAGCTTGCAGACTTTCTTACCAAGGCCCTCACGGCTCCCTCTCTTGAGCTCCAACTACAACACCTTGGCTACATGCCTGCCGCACTCTTGTCCAAGGGGGGCGTGTTAATTTCTCACTGTATATTCTCCTCTTGTGCTGGTCGTGAGTGCGCAGTGCATGCTGGTGCAAGGAGTGGAGGCGACGCACCGTGACAGCGTGTGATCATCAACTTCACCACGAGTGGTCGCCTTCATCCTGCCCGCATGGCCCATCATCTTCACAACAGAGCTTGGCAATACCACCTTATGCTTAGTCTTCCATATTCATACTCTTTCTGGTATCTCGCTAGAAGTGGCATAGTTTAGGCCTTAGGATGCCAATCCTACTTGAGACCTAGATTCGTGCATGTGGACAGGACAATAATAGGTCACTTGTGAAGTGACCCTGTTTAGGTGACCCCAAAGCAGCGCCAACACTTGTGTGCGCCTTTTGGGGGCTTCAGGGGTTTTCAACCTTGATAGGTTTGTCTTGCCGGTGAGCCTCACTCGCCGGCCGATGGGTGGAGCTCGAGTAGCGAGCTTCCACCCGTAACAAGGGCACACCTTGTTACTCACACACTTGTGTTACTTTTGCTATGGCTGTCCCTCTAATCCGGACCTAGCTCGCACCATACTTCACCATTCCTTGCACCGCATGTTGCTATGGCTTCATGCTGCCCTTCTCCGTCACCATGGATCAGGTCCGAGATATTCTCCGCTCGTTGACCTCCTCTCCCAAACGGCTTCTTCTTTGCCTTTGCTTGGAGGTATGGTTCACACAACATACACGCTTCTCCATTCTTCATGGTGCATCCTTCCATTCCACGGACTACCTCTTGCTCCTGCATCTTCTATAGTGTGTTGTTGGCCACGTGGCCAACTCGCCAGAGGCAGAGCTCAGCGTCGGTGTCCTTGGTTGATGTGGCGGCCGTAGCGGTCGCCGATGGTGCATCCCTTGGCTTCGGTGCCACTGCCTTGGTGGCACATGCCAGTCCCTCATCCAATATCTTGGTGACTTTGGTTTGAAGCACGTAAAGGCCGTTGACTCTTGGAACTTGAAACATAATGTTGTCTTTGGTGTACAAAATTTTGATGTCCTCATTTTTTCGGGCTACGGCTTCCTCTTTGGTGAACACCACTGTCATGTTGTTGTCGGTGATTTGTTAGACCGACAGTAGGTTCGCTGCAAAGGACGGCATGTACACCACCTTTTGGAGGTTCATTGCATTCTCCACAGTGTTCACGTTGAACGTGATCACCTTGTCCCCTTCGCCCATGGCTTCGACGACGTCGACGTTTGTACACTTGATGCGCATGTCAGATTCAACCATGGAGACAAATCCACCCTCCTCTTTTGATGAGTGGTGGTTGGTGCCAGAGTTAAAGGCGAATGCCCCGGGCCTAAGAAGGGCTTTCCCCTTCATGGAAAACCCCTCAGCCATCATGTTGGTGAGCTCCTTCTTCTCCTTCCCACCTTTGTTCCCGCCTCATTTCCTAGGACCACGGTAGTCCCTAGCCCAGTGCCCAGCCTTGCCACACTTGTGACAGTTGCCGAGCTCCTTGGAACTCTTCCCGCAACCATTGCCTTTCCCTCCATCGCCATCGCTTCCGCTGTTGCCCTGACTGGAGTGAGAGCTTGCACCTTGTCCACCGAAGTGAGAGGCGTAGGCTGGGATGTTTGCCACACTACCACTACGTCAAGTGGACTCGTTGCGGACGTGTTCGGTGACAGCCTCATACGTCAGATCTGCCTCCTTCCAACCGCCAAATATGGTGATCAAGGACCCTCAGCTTTCCGGCAGCGCCATCAGAAGAATCATGGCACGCATGTTGGAGTCAAGATTCCGTTCCATTTGCTGGACCTCTTGCAGCACGTTGTCGAACAACCACAAAAATGCGGGTATCGATTCTCCTTCGCTCACCCTCATTGACATCAATCTCTGGAAGATGAAGAGTCGGTTTGCTAGGGCGATTGATTGATGTACGCGTGAGAGTTTTGCATAGGCCTCGGCAGCCAACGTGCATCCTGTGATGTGGGAGTGTTGAGTCTCGTTGATGGACGTCACAAGTATGGCGAGAGCCATGTTGTTCTTCATTGTCCATGCTGCAAGGTCAGCCGCATGTGTGGTCACTGTCGCATTGGCGGGTGCTATCTCAGTCCCTTTTCGGATGTCAAGGTAGCCACGCACATTCATGACAATCTTAAAGTGCCATTTCCACAAGGGAAAACATGTCTCTGTGAAGTTTGACATACCCACCTCAAGCCGGGCTTGAGTCAGATCCATCATTTTTTGCGGTTTCTCGTCTTCTCTGCTTCGCTCCTACTCTGCTTCGTTGAAGCCAATGAGGCTGATGAGGCTGTTGATTGCAACCATTGTCAAAAGTGCAGTTGGTTCCGTTGCATACCCCTCTTGCCGATGATCGCCTAAGGCGATGGTGCCTTTGTGAGAAAACAGACTCGTGGTCATACCACCTTCTAAAGGGGTAGAGCTTTATCCCGTTGAAACTCTAGGGTCTTGTCCAACATGGACAAAACTATTCCTCGTCCCTTAGTCTGCCACGTGCGCGCACCCTACATGAAGAAGCCGATGGAGCCCATGGACCACATGGAGCCGTCCGATGTTCGTGTCCCTGTTGTACATGTGTGCCCTCCAAGACCACGCACGAGTCGGTCTTGGAAGCGTGCTTTAGAACCAGAAGTGTGGGCCCATAACCCTTTGTCAATGCACCGGATAGCAACGGTCTAGAAAACGGGTTATGACATGGGAGGCCGCCACCCGCTCTTGGTATTCCAACCAAGATAACATATCACCCTCGAACGAGGGATCCAGACTTTGGGTTCATTCGGTTTGCAACCTCACAAAGTCTGCATGAAGGTCTTTAGTGTCCACCCTTGGTCGAACACCCTGTGAGGAGTCTGAAATGTAAGATCTGTAAATGGATGCATGCAGGGCACAGGCTTTTATACTTGCAGAGAATTGCTGATGCTTCTGCTCATAGTGGCTCCACAGGAACCAACCTCAGCCTAGAGTCCTACTTGGCGAGTCCTAAGACCGCTGCGTGTTCTCCTCAAGCCAGGCTCTAGTAAGCTTCCTAGAAGCTTCCCATCCCATTTTGGGCCACAAAGAAAAATGCGGCCGTCGCAGGGTTTGAGCCCGCGACACTTGAGCCCCGGTACCTGATCCATCGAGGCTACAAAGGTGTGTTTCCGATGATGATCTCCAGGGGACATACCCATTTCGGGCAGAGCATTCTAGGCCTATCTCAGAATAGACCAAGGGGATGTACTCCATAGTGTAGTGCATGAATTGTCTTTTCGTGCAACCAGCCAGCTAGCCAGTGGACAAGGTGCATGCCATTCATCAGGTTCCGACCGCGTCTGGCGCCTCCGCAAGGCGCTGTACGGGCTCAAGCAGTCTCCGCGCTGTTGGAACCTCGAGATATTGGCCACCCTTGAGCGCGGTGGCTACCGTCGGAGTCCGGTTGATCCTGCCCTTTTCATTAGTGCCCCTACTACACCGTTTGTTGCCGCCCTCGTCTACGTGGACGATCTCCTCATCACCTCTCCAGATCCACAGGCTGTCCAGGATGTCAAGGATCTCCTCCAGTCTACGTACATGATGAAGGATATCGGCCTTGCCCGCGTCTTCTTGGGCATGGAGATCAAGCGTGACCGTCAGCGTCGCATGCTCACCCTGCACCATGCCGGGTACGTTCGCACTCTTGGGGAGCGGTTCACCGATCTCCTGGCCGATATTCCCCATGCGTCCACACCTATGACGCCTGCTGGACAGCATCTTCTGAAAACCGCTGACCTTGCGCGGTTGGGGGAGTTGGTGGACATCAGGACCTACCCCCAGGTCATCGGGTCTCTGATGTTTCTAAGCACTACCACACGTGCTGATGCTCCTTTTGCTATCAACTTCTTCTCCGAGTTCTCCCAGTGTCCGTGTCGCCTCCATCTCGAGGCGGCGTTACATGTCGTCTGCTACATCGTCTCTACACCCCATCTTGGCCTGTGTTTTCGAGCCCAACCCTCTGTCATTGTTGATGGATACACAGAGAGTGATTGGGATCAGGACCGTGATGCGCGCAGCCGGTCGGGTTACATCTTCCTCATCAGTGGTACCGCGGTCTTTTGGAAGAGTGGTGAGCAAGGGTGTGTCGCACGTAGCTCGACTGAGGCCGAGTATGTTGCTCTGGGTGCGGGTGTCTGTGAGAGCATTTGGTTGTGTCGTCTCATGCAGCAGGTACGCCAGCCCATTCGCTGCATCACTCTTTGCCGCGACATTGAAAGCACTCGCCGCATTACTGAGCACGATGGCATGCATCACAGTAGCAAAAAGCACATCAACATCGAACATCACTTTGTCCGTGAACGCATTGTGTGTGGTGATGTGCGCCTGATTGGAGTTGACACGTGTCAGCAGCGGGCTAAACTTCTCACCAAGGCGCTTTGCAGTGGAAAGCTCAAGGTGGTTGTCCATGCTGTTGGTCTCCAGTCTCTCCGTGTCGGTCCCGGTTGATGTGTCTCCGTCTCGTCTTGGCTTCTTGCTCCTGTGTCCTCCTGCTCCTGCTTGTGGCTCATTGTCACCTGTGTGTGCCCCTTGTGCCCTTATGGCGTCTGGCGTCTGGGGGTCATGGGGGATGTTGTTATATCAGTGTCTTGGTGACCTCTAGACTTGACGCCACTCACATGCAGGCAGGCTACAGTGGGCGGCGACCATGCTGCTGGTCTCAGCTTTACCTTGCACATTCCCATGTGCACACAGGGGTTTTCTCGGTGGCCAAATCACAATGGTCAATTTCTCGACAACATCAAATTTGCCCTCTGCCAATTCAGTTGTGCAGAGCCTGTTTTTCTGCTTCCGCTGTTTCTTTCCGGTTGTCACTCGGCCACCCGTGTGCGCCGTATTGTTGACGGGTTTTGTCTAGTTGTTGTTTGGACGCTGGTAGCTACTTTCTTGGTTTTTCCCATCCACCAGCTGTCACTCAGCATGCACTGACGCTGGCCGTACCGAGTGCGGAGGGGATATCCCTCTCGCTCACTCATTGTACAATCTAACTCTCATTCTTTCAACCAGATCTTTGCCGTCTCTCCACCATTCTCAACGCCTTCTGTTGCATTGTGTCCCGAAAGATCCACACTCTCACACAAAGACGCCGTGAAAGGGGGTTCCTCCATTTCCTCAAGAGATTCACCAATCCGAAGAATTTGGAGCCCCATACCTAAAACCTAATTCTCCCAAGTCCGTGAAACTTTTTCTATGCTTGGGATTGGTCAAATTTTTAACAGATTTAGTTACTACTTCTGGATTCTGAGGGGTAGGTAAATAGAAAAGATACTGAGATACAGTTGCGTGAAGTGGGGGAGGTTACTCCTTCCGGCCAATTATCATTACGTTAGACATATAATCATTGATGGTGGGTGGATAAGTGCATGATGGGTTTAAGGTACCCAGTGTTCAGCGCCTTGAAGGTACACACTGTTCTGTTCAACCCATTTGAAGCATGTCCACACCCTGAGCTGCGGGAGCTCTTAGGGATCACATGTTCAGCACTGCATGGCAATTCAGACCGCTGGAAGTGTCCCACTGCCGTCTTCTGTGGAATAGCTGTGCAGCAGTCTCAGTGTACACTTTGTGATGGTGTGAGTGGTAAGGGAATGCAGCAGCCAAGGAAGCTGCAGATGTTATGTCAAGTCCAGTTTGCATGCATGGGTAACTTGTCACAAGGAGCAAAAGACAAAAGACAGTGACATGGTCATAGACTCCTAATGCAGTTACATGTGGATGTCAAAATCGTTGCAGTGAGAAAAGCTCCCCTCTACTCCTCATCACCAGATTCCTCCTCTGCCTCCTCTGCCTCTTCCGATGCCTCAGCCTCCTCCACTGCCTCCCCAGTCAACTCTGCAATCTGAGCAGCTGTCGGCAAATTGATCTCCTCCACAACCACACCATCGCCGCCTTCGTCATCACTCTCCTCAAACCCCAACCCGCCAAACCGGCGGTTGAGGTAGTCCAAGCCTGAGACCGTCACAATGACCTTGTCCGCCCGAAGCACGTCGTAGATGTTGAGCCCTGCGGGCGTTGCCACCTTCAGCTTCTCAATGTTGCGGCAGGACAGCGCCACGCTGTCAGGGAGATCGGCAGCAAACAGCAGGGTGTTGTCCTCCTTGTAGTCCACGCCCCATCGGCGCAGCGCAGCTACAAAATCTTTCGTCTTGGGTGCAGGGAAGTCTGCTTCCTCAAAATCCTCAATCACAGTCATGTTCTCTGCCGCCGACTGCAGCGCCGTCCCCACAGCAAGGCGCCTCTCCTTCTTGTTGATCTTGATTGTCCAGTCGCACGGTTTGGGGCCAAACACAACACCACCGCCTGCCCGACAACACGACACAGCGCATGAGATGCAATGCAATGACGCAATGCAATGTGTCGCAGCAGCCACACAGACACAAGTTGCGGGTGTGCTGCAGGGACGGTAGCACCACAGCACCACAGCGAGTGGCGCACAGTAGCACAGGTTAGACGATGGTGGGAACCCCAGCCATGTTGAGAGCAAGACAGGGAGATGGTCGCAAGAAGGAGGGCTCGTGAGAAGAGGAAGGCAGAGAGGCCCATATTTCAAACGGCAGGGCCAGTGTTTGAGTCGGACGAAGGTGAACACAATGTGGGTGAATGGGCTGTTTCTCTCACCAAGAGCAACACGCCGCCGAACAGCCTGTCACTGTGCGCTGCTTTTTTCTGAATGTGCAGGGGCTGGCTTCCTTGGGCCACCCGTCCCTCACCCATCAGGGGTGTTGGCTTCAACCTCAGAATAAGGCGTAGGGGAGGGTTTAGGTTGAGCATTCGCAGCCAGTGACACCTGCAACGACCAGAACAAGCGTGCTAGCCAGACCAGGTAGTTCCTGTGGATGGTTTCACTCCTTCACAATTGCACAAGGGCAATTCGCTACCGACAACGTCCGACTCCCCTTGCAGAAGGGAAGAGCGTCACAGAGACTCTGCACACGCCATGACAGGACATACGACAGCATTCCTCACAGCGACGCAACCTGCTGGGCCTTCGCGATGAGGGCCAAAGCGCAATCAGGACTCCTAACTTCATCGTGGACATCCTGGTAGCATGCAGGACAGCCAAGCACAGCTTCTACGCCGGCAAGGACATCGTTCGGACCACAGTGGTGTGGCACGCACCAGGCTTAAGCGGCGTGCGGCGTGAACCCAGGCGCGCGTTGCCAGTGCCCTTCTGCTTCATGGGCTTGCGACCTCCGCCCCGCACCTCTGCGCGTGTCAACGTGCTCGCTGTGCCCCGACGTCTGCAACCAGACGGCGGCAGAGAATGGCAAGGAAGACGCAGAACCAAAACACAAGCGTCTCAGTCAGTACCGTCACACATCCCTGTTAGTTAGCGCCTCACCGCACTCAAGCGCGGTGCGACATGCCAAGGCAGCAGCAGAGGAAGAGCGAGTGGTGTGCCACAGCTGTCTGTCGGCGACGACTGCCGCACCCGCAGCCTGTCACGCAAAAAAGCAAGCCGTGAAAAGACGACAGCGAGGAAATGCTCGCCTGGCTCCTCCATAAAAAGAGAAAGCAAGACGGACAATTTGCGGCACGCGTGCGTCCGTTTTCAAGAGCACCTGTTCTGCATGTACGTGATGAGCGCGCGGTGCACCAGCCCCTTGGCGGTCTCAGCGCGGGCGGTCTTTAGACTGAGCTCAGCCTCCCCAGCCGGCGTGCCCTCGAACGTCAGCACCGGCAGCACTGCTACTGGCGCAGCTGCTACTGCTGCAGCAGCAGCTGCAGACGCTGCCATCGTGGAGACTGGCATCCGACGGGCGTGCTGGCATGACGAAGCCGATTGTGTTAGGGGCGATGCATTGCGCTGGGAACCGCGCAGAACCCTAAGCCCCACGCAAGGTGCGAAGTTGGCGGAAGCAGAGGAAGGTGCGGCGGT
Organism: Penium margaritaceum; assembly: GCA_023375785.1. Classification (NCBI taxonomy): domain Eukaryota; kingdom Viridiplantae; phylum Streptophyta; class Zygnematophyceae; order Desmidiales; family Peniaceae; genus Penium; species Penium margaritaceum. Next base: position 50,374 of record SZWC01002632.1, read on the forward strand.
TGATTGCGCACCGGCGCGCAGCTCTGAGACGGGAACCGCTGGGCTGCTGAGGATCGCAGCCATGGCCATTTCGACCACAAACCCAGGAGTCCTACTCAGACCGTCTGAACCGTCAGCAAGGTGCGTGGGAGGGAGTCGTCGGTGGAGACTGTGGGTGCAGCAAGAAGGGAGCGGACGCGACCACGCACCTCCCAGTCCCCTCACAGATCGCTATTCCACTCCCCAGCGAAAGTGAGAGAGACGAAGCTAATCGGTCGTGGGTAGCTTGGGCAGCACAAGCGGCTGCTGGCCCCACACGCTGGCTTTACTGCGCAGCACGCTGCAAAGCTCCTGCGTCACCGATCCTGTCGCCAACGCCGACTGTTCGTCAGGAAAGCCGTCCAGCGTCATTCGGTGATCGCATCCACGGTCTGAAATCGGTCTCGCGCGACTGGCGGCTCACTGTTGGCCAACGGGTTCAGAAACCAGTTGCGCTAGAACTAGTCCAGCAAAGGCCATCAGCAACGTGCGCCGCAGGCACGACCACGTGGCGTCCGCCCTCACCCAAAAAGAATAAGCGGGTGGAACTGAAGTCAGAGAACTAGGCCATGAACACACTTGCGATTGTTTTCCCCTCTGGTGGTGACAGACTGAGGTGGGGGGCCTACATCAGCACCAAGCCCGGGGGCTGAGCCCAGATCCCCAGTATATCATGTTATGCACGAGGATAAATTAAGGGTTTTTTCAACCATGAGTTGAGGATGGAACCGGAAAATGGACGAAATTCCCGGAAAAATTGGAGGAAACTGGCAAAGAAGGCGAGGCGAAATCAAACTCAGTTGTTTTTAGCTTTGTTCGAGACTTCTCTGGTTTTTTCCGGAGAATGGTATCTCATACGAGCTATTTTTGTTTTTTCAATGCAGAAGGAAATAGATAAATAGTATTTTTTCAAGGGGATGAGCTCGGTTCAGCCTACCTTTCACGCCAAGTGAGATGGAATAAGGAGGCCCGAAAGATGATCTCGGCGAACACACCATTGAATGCTTTAGATGTCCCTGGTTGAAGCGGGAACATGATGGGGGAGCAAAATCAGCACTAAATTGCCCATGCTTCTTGAGTCTGAGCCCCAACAAAACTCATAAAGAGGGAGAGAAGTGCAAGTGGTGAGAATTCCACAGTTTATCCGAATCTAATGAGAGGCACGACCATAAGAGGGGCTCATTCGCGAGCAATTTCTCTGTGAAAACAGAGTAAAAAAAGTACGATCGAAAAGGCCTTAGAAGACTTTCGCATGATTGTTTCTTTGAACATGTTAAACAATGACATTTTCAAAAAATGATGCTCGAAATTCTTGGTGAAGGTTGTGCTTTTACTGCCATCTGGAGGTATTATGTTCTTACTTCGTAGGAAAACACAAATCCCTGGACTATGCAGATGTGAATTCTTATCATCGGATTTGTGGCGCACCATCTAGGGACTTCCATATTCATGTTAAGGTTTTCTAGGCACGTGTTTCAACAGCACCGACCTCGGTTGTCTCCTTCCATGAGCTTCGGACTATTTCGGCCACCTTCCAACACAGTCGAAAGAAGTATCGCAAACCATATCAACATTTGGATATTGTTCAGTTGACTGCACGATGATGCTAGCATTCAACACGAACGTGCTAGGGTATTCTTCATACCCCCAACCTTCTGGCGGAGTTTTTACAGGAATCCACTCACGAAGCGACGTTACGTGTGCCATCCGCCTCAAGCACCTAAGATCATAGTCAGTCTTGATATTGCTTCAGTGTTTTCAAAAAGCTCATAACATGTTTGAAGCCTATCATACGTTAATCGAGTGTCCAAATGCCCCACGTGCCTTTCTTATCCACAACTTACTTCCCCACATGTATAAACTCCATGTGGCGTGACACTTGGTACCATAGCACAAAGTACTTGTTGAGTCATGTTGACTTCACCCATGTGCAAAAGGGTGGAGGAACCATACAACCATATATCGGAGAATAAGCCTGATTCCCCCTACCTCGGAACATTAAGCATCATTTTCCCCTACCGTGGAACAATAAGCATGATTCGTCCATGCCTCGCAACAAGAAGCCTGACTTGCCCCTTCTGCATGGACGCGAGCTTTCGGGCGTAGAACACAAATGATATACCCTTGTTGTTTGTCGAAAGATTGCATGTCGACGTCGCATGAATGCGGAGTCGACATGCTAACATCACCATCTTCGGCCCAAAACTCACAAAATCATTCATAGAGGGGTTTGTGATGTTTAGGAAGTGGTTTGTGGGGAGTTTGCATGGGGGGTCCGAGACTCCTCATGCGTTGAAAGGGAACCTAATAGGGCCGACTACCGCGGGGCCTAGAAGGTGCCCACTTCAAAAAGCCCTAAAACCCCGTGTGCAATTAGGGGGTGGGTTTATGTATGGTTATTATGTCAAGCATGGGTAAAATGTCAAACAAAATGAAACTCCCCATTCTTCAAGCGTCGAGGACCCGGCCAGACGTGGCGCCGGCGATTCCGGCGGACAGGCGTCGGCTGGGATCGTCGGCGCTCAAAGACCACCCCCCCCCCCAGGCCTCTTGTCACCCACTCAATCATAGCCCTCACTTGCGAGGGCCTCGATCGGCGGGCGGGTTGGTGAGCAGGTGGGCTGTGGGGGAGGGGGGGGTAACCGGCGGTTGACGAAGTGCCGACCGGCTTTTTTGTCGCACGGATCCCAACCCCCCCCCCCCCACCCCTCACTGCTATCGCGGCCCTTCATAGCGATGGCCGCAATGGAGGGCCGCGATGGAGGATCGTATGCTGGAGCATCGACATGCATCCATGTTTGAGCATGGTGAAAATGGTGGGTGAATGGAGCATTTTGTTTTTGGACATGGGCGGATGGGGCTTATTCATCCGACGGAGGGGCGAATGGGTCTTATTGTTCCGACAGAGGGGCAAGTGGGGCTAATTGTTCTGACGGAAGGGCTATATGAGGGTCACAAGTGACAAAACAAGGGGGAATCGGCATTGTCACCATATGCAAGAACATCCCACAAGTCTTCCGTGTGTCCGCTGCATGTAAAAGCTCCCAACCCTTGATGTGACGATGGTTAGAGGAGCGAGCACACCCGGAACGAGTTTTAGTAACCTATCAAGCAGTGGGTGACTGAATACACCTTACAAGCATTCCAAGTGGCAGTAGTAGCTGACACAACAGGCCACCCAACAAATTGAGCCGAGCCAAGGACTACAATAGCCACTTGCCTGACCAAACCGTCAGGCACATCGAATACCTTGCACTTGCCTTTGCCCGTCGGGGCTACACCTAGACCAACTACTGGATGCACTAACCGAGACGCGATGATGAATAAGGAGATGTACCACAAGCTGTCAGCACTTGAGGGCGTCAACAGTCATATGCTCCAACGACTCAATGTGATGATGGGGGTGCTTTGCAATTCGCGTAGGATGGCCATGCATCCGAATGGCTCGTGACATCAGAGACAAGTACCTAAGAGATCCCAAAGTTTGATGAGGAATAGGTGGATGACGACTTGGCAATGTCGGTACGGGTAGAATAGAGGGATTATGACAACCACAAAATGGCATGGGTGCTATTGGATAGGGGAGCCTCTCACATTGTTCTTGGTAAGGACATGGTTTGGACTCTTGGCTTGAAGACCAAGCCAAGGGTGATTGAAGGAAAAACCATCAATGGACGAATTGAGATTCTTCAACTTCATAGAAATCTTCAAGTGCAAATCAGTGGTTCTAGTAATGTAACCATCTAGAGGAAACACTAGAAGAGCAACCACAAAATCATCCCCTGCAAGATTTCCTACATTGGCATAACCCATAACTGGACCAAAATGTGGCCCACATTATGTCAACATCTCAGCAAAAAGAGGCGCATACCTCTAATTGGGTGACCCACATTGTGGTGGTAGTTACTGGAAGTAGCAGAGGAGGAGGCAGTCGAGGAATTTGTAGTAGTTATTGCACAAAGATGCACCATTTTAACATCGTGCGACGTGGTCAAGATCCATCGGCGATGGGTGTGACAAGGATCTAATGCTTGGCTAGTCCACGCTGACTAGCCAAGCATCATACGCGAAAGCTGGCCAATCCCTGCGGAAATCGTGTGGCAAAGTATTGCGCTTGAGAGTATCGTAGACCTGAGAACCAGTGAACATTTGAGTAGTACTATATGGATTTGCATAGCTACTTGAGGTTCAATTGGTTTTGTGCCTACAAGGCTCCCCGGTAGCTACCTCCACATTGTAGCGTCGACCACCAAATTGACTCAAAGACAGGGAGCAAACCACCATTCAAAATGAACTATCCAAAAGTTTCATTGTTTATAAGTTGCGGATGCTTATTGACGGCTATTGCAAGGTTCAGATTAGTTGGGTGGCATATGTGAATTTGTAAAAACCAATGGGACAGGCCTTAAGATTCGATTCTGATTTTAGTCTGTTTTTTTTCTTCCGATGAACAACTTGTATGGTTGAATGTTCATGCGCATTCTTTGGAAGGTCTTATGGCTGTTGTACACGCCAATGACATCCAACGTGTTGCTTGTCCTGCTGTACATATGCATCAGATCATAGCCCATGGCCATGCTTGATGTTTTTTATCCATGTACTTCAATACTGTAGTCCAGTACGAATCAACGACATCAGCTTTTCCACCCAAACAAGTGCTTCCAAATCAGCACCCCATTCCCCTATTGACCACTTTATTGTCAAGGAGTCTATGAATGAAGGGACATGCAGGCTTGTTGAAGTTCCAGGGGGTGGCCCACCTCCATGTCCCCCGCTGCCATGTCATCCTTTTGGATGCCCTTGCAAGGTCACTATATTGACCACGGATGAACCAGGTGAGAAAAAAATCTCTCCCTTGAGAGACACTCACTGGACCCCAAAAACTTGCTTGTACAACCACCATCGTTGCCAGTACCCTCGAACATCCCTCTGGTATTCTTAATCCCCGAGCACAACAACAGATCATCACCACGTTGTGCATGACTCGTGAAGCCCCAGCTTGCTTGTGGAACTGCAGCACTAGTACTTGGCTCTCTTGCGCATTCACACGGGCAAGGGCACGATTCTCGAGACCCAACATGATCCTTCCATTGTGCGTCATCCTCCAACTACACATGGGAAGGAGAAGGAGCTTGTGGATGATGTCCTTGAGCATACAACTTTGACATCTCCTCATGGGAGAGTATGTCCAGCCTCGCTTGTAATAGTGCATGGATTACTGCCCATGGGACGAAAACCTCACCTTTCTCCTGAGAATTCAGTGTCAAACAAAAGGAGATGTTGAAAACATCTTTGACACCATTGGTCATCGACGTATCCCTTGCACCGAATGGAAGTAGGGTGAACAACATCACTAGCTATACGAGTTGCAATGGTAGTGATGATGGAGAACTTTCAAATGAATTGATGGAGACCGAGTGCCTCCAATCCTTGATCTTGTTATTGATGACGTTGAGCCAAACGATGTTGTTTGACACATAAAATGATGCTATAGAAACATCCAAAACAACTGTTGTGAAAAGCCATTGGGCACAAAAAAAAAAGCGCACCCTATTGGGTACAATTTCAGAATGTCGTCCATAGTATAATTTGATTTGACTTGGGTGTCTGTAATAAGGTATCATTATACAACCGTACCCACAAGCTTTAGAGTGAATACAAATCACTGTTCTGGAGTTAGTGCTCCTCATTGACTCACAGTGAAGAGATAACCTTTTTTTTTTCTATTCTCTTTTCAGAATCGTGCAACCAATTTGGAAATGATAGCTAAAATAAACAGCAAACAAGGAAATCCCTTAGTTTCTATTGAAAACTTTGATCAAATCCTATCCCAAATTACATTCGGTATTGATGATTCTATTTTTGCGTGGGAACATGTTGGGCCCCGCTACCGTGGGGACCAGCAGATTACCTTTCAATTCGAGGGTAGTCTCGGACCTCCATGCACACCACATGCAAACCCACCCCCAAAAACATTATAGATCCTTAAAAAGGGGGTTTGTGACTGTTTGATAATTGACGTTAGCACCCTGATGCGACATTCATGGGTCATCGCGTGGACGTAAGAATTGGGTAAAAACTGTGTTTAGAGGCAAACGGGGGGCAGTCTGTGATTAAAGTGTCTTAATTTTGATCCGGATGTAATGTAACTTCGTACTATGGATGCACATGTGATGGATTCAGTTAGGGCATGAAGGCCGATGCAAGATTTCCATGAGCTCTGGGTGTGAGGGGCAGACGGTGAAGGCCAAATCTGGCTAAGTATGGAATGCATTAAGAACAAGGAGAAAGCACAATGAGCCCTACCGAGTGCTTATGTATTGGGGACTGGCAGCTAGCCCACCAGGCCCCGTCATCCCAATTGCACCAAAAGGCACAAACGGGGAATGCCGAAGTTACAGAACATGGAACTACTCAAGAGAGGTCTCACGAGGCATGGGAACAACTACCATGTGCCCGGATATTGACCAAAAAGAAGATATGGAACATACCCAAAACACAACGAGACTCTACTGTGATATAGTAGCACCACTGGCAAGCCAAGTTTGGCAAGTTTAGGCCTTCCAAGGTGCAAAAACATGTCATCGGATGTCCGGGTCTCAGGCACATGCAAGTTACATATGTCGAACAAAAGTCAACAAAGGCTCAACCAATCAGTGCACCTGATTGGGTCTTCCGAGATACCGGTACAAACCACCGTGTACCCAGGTCTTGACCGCAAAGCAAATACACAACCTGTCAATATCTTTATGTGTATAATCATCATTAGGTCTCCTAAGGAACTGGCACATACCACCAAGTACCCGTGTCTCGACCACCGAGAAAACTCTACCAGTCATGCATGTGTGAAGTACGTGCCTATAAGACACCATGCATAACACTGAACAAGCAATGTAGTTGCTGGAGCATCATCAGAGAAAACCAAGATAAAAAAAACCCCTATCTACCACTCAAAGAAACTCAAAGCCCACAGACCAATACTCCCCCTGGGCTACAAGAGCTGTCAACAAGGTACTACTGGAGAAGGTTCCCTCCTGATAAGAGAATCCTAGGATTATGGACCTCAACACCACTACACTAGATCACTGAGCACTGGGAACATGCAACCAAATACAATATACACCAAACACGTATCAGGGGTCTCTCGTGGCGTCCGTACAGACCACTGAGTGCCGGGGTCATGACTACCAAATAAATCACACCAACAAAACCAACCATTCGTCCCAAAAAATGCGACCGCTGATCTTGTCGCAAGAACAAAGTAGCTTCATCTCAACAACAAGTCGGGTCAAAGACCACACAAGGCTCCTCCTTGGCTAGTTAAGCTGGAAACAATCACCATGCAAGAGTGAATGTCCTCTCCTACGCACATGGAGCTGTACATGTGACACTGCTTGAGACAAATAGGAGGTGGAAATGATAGCGCATCTGGGACCCACCAGTACACCAGTACAACCCTAGCAGTCACAAAGTCCGACAGGGGGAGACTGCCAAACCTCCCAGTGGGTTGTACTCTCTGTGGAGTCATCATCAACATCAGATGTCACAGGAGTAGGGATACGGCTGCCGAAACTACAGCACACACCTGATGTAGTCTGGTCTGCTCCCGGAGTGAGGGATGAGTGCGGCGACAGAGTGCATGCTCCTTGATGTGTAGAGGAGGAAGATGAAGCTGAGTCGTACATGGAGTTGGAGGTGGTGACGACCTACAATAGCACATTTGACGCAATAGTAGTCTTTGCGCGTGTAGCTGTCAATGCCTCTCTGGATGAACAAAAGGTCATCTCACCTATGCTAATGATAGCTCTAGCATCCTCCCTCACCGCTTGCAACACCTTTGAACACTCTCACACAACTAGGAACTCAATCTCTGTGAAAATCGTGAAGTTGATAAGGGCTCAGGGTGAAGGCTGACGAGGCGACCAAGCTCACGTGTTGAGCATCTGCAAGTTGCTGTTGCACAGTCGATAGGTATACTTGTATAGCCATAATCACAGGCTTGGAGGCACCAGAAGTGGCTGAATCTGCCATGTCGCGTCGCTGCTCAGTCACCACTCCAAGACTCCCCACGTATCCCGTATCACACGCCTCCATGGAAAGGTGTTGAATTGCATGGTCAACATCTCTTGGCATGCAAGTTGCCGGTGGGCGCTCAAGGCCAGCAAGACGCCAATGAAGCACCTCCTAAGCAACGACCTCCATGTCCCCTGTTGTGAGCACAACAAGCACAGTTAGACCAGCAACCATTACTGCCAATATAACACAAGAGAAATCTGTAGCTGATGGAAAAACTATAACCTTTTGGGCTTGTAACACTGTAGCTGCTAGGACCACCTCCACTGGTGCACTTCCTACAACCTTCGTTGCTCTGTCTAACTCTCCTACAATAACAAACAAGGATCCCCCTCCCACTACCTCTGCGTCCATGTCCCTCATCGTGAGCTTGAACACTCGAGCAGAAGTTGCGGAATTGACCCCTGTTGCTACCACACCAGTGACGAAGATGCCTCCGACTGATGGAGCATCTGCATCTCGTGGAGCAGTAGATGATGTTGCTGGCTAAGCCACCTCCACAAGGACACTCCGTACAACATGGGCTGCACTATCTGACTAGTGTGTGATAACCAACAAGGCTCTGCCTGCTACTGCCTCTGTGTCTATGTCCTGCATTGTAAGCTCAACCACTCCAACAGCAGGTGCATCTTCGACCCTTACTTGTACCATTCCAGTGATGAGGAAACCTCTGCCTGACAAAAATTTGCATCCCTTCGAGCTATGCTATAGCTGGCGGAGCCACCTCCATAATGACACTCTATACGACATGGTCTATACCTATATTTCTCTCCCTCTGTCGAGGTCAAGGTCGAGGTTGGCAGGTCGACCTGGACATTCAATGAGCCTAGGTCAAGGTCGAGGTCGAGTGTCGACCAAAACCAAAAAGTGCTCAGGCTCGTCTGAAACTTTGCACACATGTCAACCTTAATGTGTTCTGTTGAAATCTACATTCAGATTTGCATTTCATGTCCCCGACCTTGTGTATCACCTCTATGTTGTGCCTTCTTCTTGGTTTGTCCATATCCCAAGTCACAGTCACAATACACTGCCAGATTTTCAAACAAATAATTCTCATTTTTGCACGCGCGCGCGCACACACACACACACACACACACACACACACACACACACACACACACACACACACACACACACACACACACTCACA
>SZWC01002632.1:59770-100324 GCA_023375785.1 Penium margaritaceum
TCAAACAAATAATTCTCATTTTTGCACGCGCGCGCGCACACACACACACACACACACACACACACATAGTGTCCAGAAAACATGCAAGGGAGTTATTTCCGAAGGGACAATGCAAGGTAGAGGAGCTGAAGCCCCTCTCAAACCTGCAAACAGGGCCCTTTAAGGGCAGCACACAAGTGTGAATGCCCCTCCCTCTCCCACTAGCCCACCACCCGCCCACACAACCCTCCACAACCACTCCTAGATCCATCCCCAAGGGCTAAGCATCTAAGGCATTCAAAGGAGGCGGCGGCGGCTGCGAAGGTGGTACTCCTCATCGTTGTTGTCCTCCACCTCCACCTCCTCGCCTTGTTCCTCCGCCACACCATCCGCCATTCCAACGCCCCCATCCCCTTCCTCCTCATTGTCAGCATTCCCCTCATCATCCTCCATTCCTCCTTCCTCCCCCTCCCCCGCACCCTACTCCTCCTCCTCCTCCTCCTCCTCCATCTCGCCATCATCGTCGGACAACTCGTTGTCGTTGTCCACCATGAAGGTGAGGGCGCTGATGGCCAGCTTCTTCTTCTCAAACTTCCTGTTCAACCACGTTGAGATGCGCACAAGACGCTCCAGGTTCTCGATGCTCAGCCTGTTGCGGCGTGCAGTCTCGATGAGCTTGTGACGCGAGAACGAACGCTCGCACTCCCTGCTGCTGCACGGCTGGCCGTGCATGCGCATGGCCATGCGCCAAAGTTCTGGCATTTCTTCCAGGTACTTCGACAGCCACGTGTGTGCGGCCAAAGTGCCTGTCCTCACTGATGCCTTCTCCTCCATCGCTTCCGCCCGCTTGTCGTTGTCCCCATAGCTCTCCTCCTCCAACCAGCCCTGCTATAATGCAGTGATCTGGTTCTCCACCTTCACCCTTTCCTCCCTCGGCACGAGCATCCTCACCGCCGTCCCCCACGCCTTCATCACCTCCGCATCCCCCGACATGTCGTGCCCAAAAAAAGGGGGTGCACGCGACGTGCGGCGGCATAGAGGGGGCTGCAACACTTTTTTTCCCACCGATGCTTGAGGCGCTTGGCGACAAACATCACCCACACGGCAGGGGGGTTTCCTTGCCGCGGCGGAGCTTGCTGATTTTTGCCGTTGCCTCCAGCAGATCCTCGTAAATCCCCCCCCCCCTCGTAAGTTTCTCCCCTCTTTGTCGACCACACGAAGTGGCAGTTTGACGGGCTCAAGTAGGGCAAGGAAGGCCTTGACCTCAGCCCAAAAGCCGGGGTCAAGGATGTACCCCTTCACCTCATCCTTCTTCCTCTTCCAATCTGCCGCGTGCCGCCTTCCCCACTCCTCCCACTCGTCCGACCCCACATTGACCATCAGCTTGTCCTTCACCTCCTTCATGTGCTCAAGCATGATAAGGACAGAGGTGAAGCGCGTGTCACACGGGCGCAGCAGCACCTTCTTGGCCTTACGCTTGAGCCACGTCTTAGGTAAGAAGTTGTTGCGTAAGAAGCTTGCCACAATGGATGTTTTCTTGTGCAACTCCTTCCCCCACGTCGTCTTGGTGCAGTCCTTGATGACGAGGCTCATGGCGTGGGCCACGCACCCCTGAAAACATACTGAGGGGTACTTGCCCTTGAGCTCCGCCATAGCACTCTCATTGACGGAGGCATTGTCGCATATCACACTGATGACATGCTCCACCCCCACCGTGGCGATGGCCGCCTCTATCATCGCAGCCACATGGTTAACTTCCCGGGTGAGGCCATACACATCCTTGGAGAAAATGTGGCACGACCCCTTCGCGTTGACCGCCATGGCTTTGTAGATAGGGCATTGGTCTACGTCCGCCTACTCATCCACATTGAGCGTCACGACCATGTACCCCCATGACTGCCGCATTGGGGCCTCCTCGGCCTCCAACTCGCGGTCAATCTCGGGCATGAGGGTGCCGGTGACGATGTTGCAGGAGGCAAGGGTGAAAGCCGACGTGGCACCCTTGGACTCCTTCACGAGGGTCTTGAAGAGGGGGTTGCAGGGGAAGGAGATTGGGTTATGGCTCATGGCCATGATCTTCACAATTGTTTTTTGCACCCGGCGGTTCCATGCGTTGTTGACGTGGGCGTGCATGGAGGTTTGGGTCAACGCCACGGGCGTGGGTGCCGGGGTGGGGACAATGTCTTGGGTGCGCGGGGTGGAGGCGGGAGGAGGAGTAGCCGCCTCCCACGGCGTTGCGGGAACCTGTCCGCCGGAGGCTAGGAGAGCCTCCTCCCTGTCCATCCTTGCTCGCAGCTCACGCCATTGCACGGGGTCGTCAGCCCCCTCCCCCCCCCCCCCCCCCCCCCCCCCCCCCCCGGCCGCCCCCCACCGCAAAAAAGGACGGGGTCGTGCGGCACAAAGTGACCCGGAATTTTCTCCTCGGGCAGGCTGAGGTGGATGAGGGCCTTAGGAGGAGGGTACTCGCACTGCGCCATGTTCACGTTGCCCCCTTCAAAATGGTCCTTCAGCCGATTTTACTGCCCACCGAGTTGTTTTCCGCGACTGCCGCACTCAAAGCCAGGTAGGCCTGACTCGGTGGGCCACTTCTTGCAAAAACATGTGAGGTAACGTGCCCCACGCATAGCTCCAACGGCAGCCATGATGGAGGTGGCTGGGGAGGCTGTGGCGGCTTCAGATCTCGAAGGGTGGGGGCGGCCGCTTCAGCGCTGCAGGGGTGGGGGCAGATGTGGAGGGGTAAGGGCGGCTGCTTCACATCTACAGGACTGGCGGCGTCTGCTTAAGATCTGCAGGAAGGTGGCGACCACTTCAGACCTGAAAGGTGGGGGCGGCTGCTTCAGACCTGCAGGGTTGGGGCGAACACTTGAGAGCTGGAAGGTTGGGGCCGCCTGTTGGGTGGAGGTGGCTGAGTGATAGAGGGCCGCAAGTCTCAGATCTAGCGTGGGGCTAGACCCAAGACACGCCGTGCTGGGAGGAGAATGAAAGGCCTCTCCCTGCACGCACGTCTAATAGGCAAGAGGCTGGAGGCAGGTAGCGCGCGCTGGGTGAAACCCTAGCCTTCCTGGAAAGGAGAAAAAAAAAAAAGTTAACAAAAAAATACACCCCCCCATAATGAATTTTTTGCGATCGCAAAATTCATTATGGAATGAGGGTGGCGGGGGGGGGGGGGGTCGATGTGGGCCCAGAGGTCTGGGCTCAACCCCCCTCCCCCCTCCGCGAAGTGCCGGCCCATTTTTTTTGGCTAAGTGTTTGCGAGGGGGTGAGTCGGCCGACCTCGACACTAGGTCGAGGTCGACTGGCCGACCCTCGACCCAGGGTGCTGGGTCGAGTGTCGAGAGCAACATAGGTCTATACTATCTGACTTTGGTGTGGTAGTAGTTGATGCTCCCCATACTGCCTCTATCACTTTCGGTAGAGTTTTCAGGTGAGGCATGCATGTCCTTGTGTCTCCTCTCGTAGGCACGTCCACTCCAAGATCTGGTGTCACATCTGAGGGCTGTGGAGCTGTCGATGGATCAGCTGCCTGAACCCCCTCTACTACTAGAGTCCCTCCAGCATCCTCGGTAGTGATCGACTCCCGTGAGATGGCCAACGATGTTGTCGGTTGGGCTGGAACGGGAGTCGTGCATCCCTGCGTCGTCGTAGTTGACAGGCACATACACTCCCCTTCGACCTCCAGGATCGGAGAATCTGGCAAAGTCGTTGACGTGCTCGAGACAAGGTGGGCCTGTCGTGACATGCGCAAATGCTATTACCGAGCACGAGGTCGACTAGAGCGCCTGGCAGAAGAAGAGCAGTTTCGTGTAAGATCCATACCGACAGAGGACCATAGGATGGAAAGGATGGTCACAGCCTGCAATGGCAATTCTGATGGTGGCTGAGTAGAGTCGTCTGCAATGGCATTTGAAATTGTGGAAGAGGTGGTTGAGAGCGGAGATGTGAAATCAGCACGAACAGTTATAGCCCGATTGCTAAGGTCCTTCACCATCGGCATTAGACCCTATAACCCATAGCTCCGATGAGTGGAACCGACGAATCCGGCAGGTCCCAATGCTATGGAGGGTGCAAAGTATCATGTGGTCAAAGCCAAGGTGGGCGCCAACTTGGAGGACGCTGCCAGCATCAACGCCACTCGTGACACCCATCACCACAGTAATAGCAAGCAAAGATAGCTGGCTGGTGCTGCCACAACATTTCGCTCATATTCCTCAAACACCACTAGAAGCCCGTTGTTTTGTTGGTTTGCTTTTTCTCACCATATTCTTTGGTGATTCGTCAAATGAGCCCTCACCTAGGAGTTCCTCGACTTCCCCCTTATTTCGGGTGTGGTGGTCCCTTTTTTCCCTCCTTATCTGGTGTTCTATTTTTTATTTACCTTTTACCTCTGAATTCTCTGGTCAGTTTTATCGCATGACAAATCACCAGGGAGTTACTAGACAGTTCCCCTCTACCAGATGCGACAATCCTTATTATTTTTTGTTTTCCTTGCCAACCGGCTCTGTTCTGGCAGTCGCACCCACAAAAATTGTGGGTGCAACCGTCGGCACGCTCGTTGGCAATCGCCGACCTTGGGCAAGCAACATGGCTTCCGTGCTGTTGAGCAGAGGGCACACAGCACTCGCAACTGCTCCTATTGTGTCTGCTGTGACTACTACTGCTTTGGTGCTATTGCAAATTTTGTTGTCACGTAGGTGCAACAATTCCTATTGCTGGTGCTTCTTTCGCGCTCCTACTACGCATTGTTGCCACGCGCTGCTACTGCTATTGTTGTTTCTGCTCGCTGCTGCACGTTATTACATCTCTTTGTTGCTACATGCTGCTACTACTGCTTTGTTGTTGCTTCCTTGCTGTTGCTGTTAAGCTATTCAAACTGATGTAGCGCCTTACTATTGTAGCTGTTACAAACATTGCGGAGGTTGTTATTGCTACTGTACACCGCCATCCACGCTATCGTCTACTACTGGTGTTGGTACTTTTGCAAGTGCTGTTATCATGCTGTTATTGCTGCTACAATAGCAGACGCTACTACTACTACTACTACTACTACTACTACTATCACGCTTCTATCGCTAATGCTACCCACTTCCGACCCAACTTCCAACCCAACTTCCAACCCAACATCCAACCCAACTTCCGACCCAACTTCCAACCTAACATCACAACATGTGCTACGGGTGCTGCTACGGAAGTTGCTTCTGCTACTCACCTCTAACCCATGACTACCTACAACTCACAGCTACCTACAGCTCACGACCAATGGGGAGGAAAAAACATGGCAATTTCCTTCCCTTTTTCCTTTCCACTTGTTTACAGAGGAGCTGCCTCCTCTGGTCCTACTCCGCCTGTCGCCCATTAGTACCTCCTGCTTCACCCGAGGCTTGCAGTTGTTGTTGTCTCACTGGTGTAGTGATGACTGCTTGTACACGCTACTACTGCTTGCGTTGTGCCACGAGGGACTTCCTCACACTGCCTTAGACCGATTTTTGTAGCACCACAGCCGACACGTCCCCATGTGCTCTGATACCATGACATGATTAGGACATACAGGCCCATGTCAAGCTGCCATGAGCTCTGGGTGTGAGGGGAGACAGTAAAGGTAAATTCTGGCTAAGTCTGGAATGCATTAAGAACAAGGAGAAAGTACAATGAGTCCTTCTCAGAGGTTATGTACTGGGGACAGGCGGCTAGCCTGCCTGGCTTGTCATCTCTGACTTGTCACACCAAAAGGCACAAACGGGAACTGCCGAGGTCAAAGAACGTGAAACCACACAAGAGAGGTCTCTTGAGACACCAGAACAACCCAACATGTGCCCGGGTGTCGACTTGCAAGAATTAATGCAGTACACCCAAAACACATGTAGGCTCTATGCTGATATACTAGCACCGCCGACAGGCCAAGCAAGGAAATTTGAGGCCTCCCGAGACGTTGGTACATGTTATCTAACGTCCGGGTCCGAACCACATGCAAGTTGCATATGTTTAAAAATTGTTAACGACTCAACCAATCAGTGTTTGGTCTTCTGAGGTACTCGTACAAACCATCGTGTACCTGCATCTTGACCGTAGAGGGAATGCACAACCTGTTAGAGCCAACATGTGTCTAAACATCATGGGGTCTATCGGGGCACTGGCACAAACCACCAAGTGCGGGCACTTGGTGCCCGGGTCTTGACCAAAGAGAAAACTCTACCAGTCATGCATGTGTGAACTAGAATGTACCATACATAACACAGAACAATCAATGTAGTTGTTGGAGCCTCATCGGAGCAAACTGAGAAGCTCTTACAACACAATCCTATCTATCACTCAGAGAAGGTCAAGGCACATACACCAACAACAAGAAAAATAACTTTGTGCCATGGGAGATTTTCTGAAATCATGACAGAAAGGGGGAAGAAAGAATAATTGACCAAAATTGTTTCATGGATAACTAAACCAGAACGCAACGGATAGGTATAGATAATGGAAGAGGTGGAAGTCAATGTACCCTACCATCTAGCACTCGTAACCTCAATGAACCAAAGATGAATTCCTTTGATCCAGGCTTGAATGGATAAATATACTTACTTCTTTTACTTAAAAGAAGAGTACCCTCTGTAGATTAATGACTTTATACCCATGTTTAGCGTCCAAACCTATTTTCAACGCCGATTGTCATCGAAGCAATGTGACATGCATGCCTTGTGGGACTAATGATGTAAGCATGGTCATCAAACAATAACAAATTCCTCTTTTATGATGTTTGTGATTGTTCCAACTGGTGGTTTTCGTGCGGTTTGCATGGGGGGTCTGAAACTCCCCACGTTTTTTAATGGAACCTGTTGAGCCGCGCTATAACTGGGCTTAGGAGCCAACACAAAACGAAAACCCTAAAACCCCAAATACATGTCTAGGTGCGGTTTAATTAGGGTTTGCATGTGAAAACGATGGGTTTGCGTGTTCGGAGATGAACAACGAGTGCGTTCGCTAGATCTTATAACTGAACGTTTCGCTCGATCGCAATTGAGCGCTTGTGCGCACTGCTTCTGCACAACACATGGAAAACGGTAAATCAATGTATGCATTTCAAGTGTTGATGAAAAAGAGGTCATCGCTCGACCACAGTTTTCACATGGGAGTGATGAGCAGTCCATGACGAGTGACGGTGACCCACGGACAAAATTGTTGTTTCCTATCCATTGAAAGTGGGGACACTCTCTTAATGTGTTGTTCAAGGTGGGGGCATGAGACCAATTGAACTCTTGAACTATTCAACATACTCTAACCAAATGACCATGCACTTGAGAATAGATGTTCATTCATACATCGTCAAAACCAAATGTAAACGATGTCGAGAACATTGAAAAGTTGAATACATGGCATGCCCCGTGCATTGCGATTTAACAAGATATGCCCCGAGATTGAAAACAACATTCGAAGAGCGATTCAAGTCGCTCTCCACCGCCACCCTTCATGGGGTCATTACTCGATTACGATCAAGTGAAAGTGTCTTCTTCGAAGTTTTCAGCACACATGAAAATTCACTAGGGGTGAAAATGCCGATCCCCCTCCCTGTTTTGTCACCCATTATCCTCATATAACCCTCCGTCAGAATGATAAGCCCCATCCATCCCTCTGTCGGAAGGATAAGCCCCATCCACCCCTCCGCCAGAACGATAAGCCCAATTCGCCCCTCTGCCAGAACGATAAGCCTCATCCGCCCCCTCCGCCAGAACGATAAGCCTCATTCGCCCCCGTCCTATAACAAAAAGCCCGATGTACCCCTCGGTCGGTATTGAACATCGAACCGTCAAAAATCACGGAATATACGCCTAATGTACCCAATGCTTATGGTGTGACTCAACCCGACCATCGGAACGGAATCCCACCGTAGACACATGCTGCCGAATGTAAATGCCTCGGTCTGGGCAGAGGCTTGGCATGGTACTTGTGAGTGCACCTCCCTGCTTCGGTGTGCGGTCGGCTGCACATGACGGGTCCAAATGTCGAATGATGCATTTCAAATACACGAAGCGGTATGGGCCACAGTCATATTTTTTGCGATGTCAAACCCGTACGTATGCTTAGCAAATGTAACGGTTATGACCGCAATCGAGTTCCTCCTCCCTCACGTACTCATAAGTACATTGAACAAACCCTTTTCCGACATGTCCCATGTTCGAGATACACGTCCTCTACCACCGCTGCAACGCTGGGCTGGTCGCCCAAATCCAGTGCACGGTCCTTGGGGAACCGTGACATTCCCCTCCCCCCTCCCATAGACCAGGGCAATGCGGTGGCCGAGTGGGAAAAGATAAAGTGCGCATGGGACATTATCAACCCAAAAACACCCGCAGACCCATACACCATATCTTGGTTGTTGGGCATGCAGGCACCCCATGCCCGCCCGATGTACGGCCCACCGAATTGGTAGCTATGGGTCTCGGTGTGGCCAATTCCATGTTCGCAGATGTGAGGATGTACAACGTATGGCTATGCGCTACATAGAGGTTGCCATCGTCACCTTCTCCTCGGTGTTATTGAACACTAATTACAGGTCATTTTAGTTCAATTCTCTTCACATGAAATGAATGAGTTACCATCCCCATTGTGATTATTTTTTGGGGTTCGGTCACGATATACCCAGTTTTCGGAACTATATAGCTGATATACCAATGTCGCAAAAAAAATAACGCATATGACAACGCCGTAAAAAAAAAACGCATATGCCAATGTCGCACTGAGAATAACGCATATAACAATGGCGTACATAAAATAACGCATATGCCAACGTTGCACAGAAAATACCTGAGGAACCCAGAAACGCTAAAAAAGATGTCATGATCCTGCCACATACCAAGTAGCATTGATGCATGACATGATTTTTGTCGTTCACTATGTCTTAGACGAATACACCATTGCACTTTTTTCCATGTCAGGTCCAAAACACATGCTCTGATCGAGCATGAAAAAAGGGGTGGGCGGCTGGTTGATTTTGTTGCAGAGGCTGGGCGGATGGTTGCTTTTGTAATGCAAGGTGGGCGGATGGTTGCTTTTCTTCCGAACCACGGGCGGATCGTTACTTTTCTTCCGAACCACGGGCGGATGAGAGTCACATTTTGCGTTTTATGGGTATATGAGCTATTTCACCCTATTCTTTGTCAAAAAATTGACTGGATGCCCTCTAGTACGTGCTATTCTAAAACAAATTGATGATCAATGTACCAGCCACAACATGATATATTTTAGGGCTTATCCGCCTTCTACCTCACTACTTATGACCACAATGTCTGTTACATCAGACACGTAGTGAACAACATTGCATAAGCATAGGCCTAGCTTCATACACATGCAAAACAACCTTGCTGCAGACGCAAATTAAGAAACCTTGTGTACTCAAGAGTCTTGTCTGTAACATGCACGAAAGATGAAGAATGTGAATGCATGTGAAGTTGATGTTTTCAGTTGGATAATGGAGAAGACCCTAAGGCTGTTATAATGGAGAGTGAAATTTATTGTTAATGTATGTTGGACATCATTGATGCTCTTCTTATGTCACTTCTGACAAATAAAGTTTAGGTTATGTTCAAGACATGTACAGAGGATATCCTGCCTATTGGAAGTTTCTTCTTCTTGCACACAAGGTGGAAATGGAAAGGGTTCAAGTCACATACATCCAGTTTTCAGAACTACATAGCTGATATACCATTGTCACGCACAAAGTAACGAATGTGACAATGCCGCACAAAAGATAAAGCATATGAAAACGTCACACAAAAAACAACGCATATGACAATGATGTACATAAAATAACGCATATGCCAACGTTACACAGAAGATACCTTAGGAACCCAAAAATGCAAAAAAAAAGCCGTGTCCCTACCATATACCATGTAGCATTGATGCATGACATGATTATTGTCATTCACTATGTCTTGGACGGATGCACCATTGCACTTTTTTCCATGTCAGGTCCAGAACACATACTGTGATCGAGCATGAAGAAAGGGGTGGGTGGCTGGTTGATTTTGTTGCAGAGGCTGGACGGATGGTTGCTTTTGTACTGCATGGTGGGAGGATGGTTGCTTTTCTTTTGAGCCATGGACGGATCGTTGCTTTTCTTTGAAACGACACACGGATGAGAGTCACACTTTGCGTTTGGGTTCGGTCACCATATACAAAGTTTCAGAACTATATAGCTGATATGCGAAAGTCGCGTACAATGAAATGCATGTATCAATGGACCACAGGAAATAACGCATGTATCAACGCCGAGCGAGAAAGCAACCAGCCGCCCACGTGGTAAAAAACATTACCCATCCGGGAATCGAGAGAAAATAATAGCTCCGTAGCCCATGCACTATTTGCTCAGACGTGAATACTAACGGAGCGGAACCCCTGTGCCCAAGCGCAAGTCCGTCACCAAACCTCCGATTGAGGTTCAAAAGATGCAGCTTGTGGAAAAAATACTCTGCACAAAGCATGTTGTATAGGACCTAGGTTTGACGTAAATCGTTGTAATTTTGTGGATCATTTGCATGAAGGATATGTGTGCGTGAAGGCATTAGACATGTGTCATCAGACATCTTTCCAACGAATGGCATCGCGCCCCTAGTGACATCCGAGGAGGTCCTCGTCAGCGTTGCTGACAAGGCAGTACGCCAACCGCCACCTCGCTGAGGACAACGATCCCATTTGATGTGACGTAGTGGAAAACGTGCGGAAGGCCAACTGTTGTGCGAACCGAGGTCATAAAGGCAGTTCATAACGTAATTGCATAGCAATTTCAAATTGTCTTTCATTAAGTTCAATTCAATCCCCGTCCATGGCGTCCTCGCAACACTTGTCGCTGAAGGGTCGTCCATTACCGCCGTTGGAGAAATGGGCGGGAGATGTGGGCGATGCCTGCCACATGGACCTGTATGATGCGTGGTTCGGATGGGTTAACATCAAGCGCATGTGGGACTCAAATGGACTCGGCCCGTGTCCTGCACACCCATACAAAATGTGCTGGCTCATGGGTGTTAAATCGCCGCATCACCGTCCTGCATGGTGCCCGCCTCACTGGCAGCCATGGGTTCATCCGGACCCACTGTGGTGTGCGAGATTGTAGAACGGGAAACTTTTTATAGGACAAAGAATGTACCAGACGCGTTTCAATGCTGAACCAGGGCTCGTCGTGAACTTAATAAGTCACTACTTCCGCGTTTTGTACTTCTCTTGTAGTGGCACAGTTTTCACGCAGAAACATGTGTTCTTCGGATCCGCTGAAGCTGCGAGGTCGTCCGATGTCGCCGCTCCAGTTATGGGATGGAGGACCGGATGCTCCTCAGTTTGGTCCATGGGGAAAACACTTTCCTCCACCACCCCGTATGGACCAGTTTGATGCATGGGTTGCGTAGAACAACATCAAGAGCCTCTAGGGCTCCAACAATTTGGGGCCCCCTTAAAGTGATCCATTCGACATGTGCCACATCATGTGTGTGCAGCTGCTACATTGCCGTCCCATCTGGTGCCCACCACACTCGCAGCCCTGGGTCCATCCGGATCCTTTATGGTGCGCCAGACTATGACCACTTAGGTTGGTTTAGGACCGGGTACTTTGCTTGTTTTGTCATGACCTCTTGTACCTCAAGTATAGGGTATTAGAGTAATTTGTTGGTCCCATTTTAAATGCATACGACAGATACCACACATATTAATGCATTAGAAGCTGTAGAACAGGAAACACATCAAATCAGTGTCTTTAGTCAGTAACAAGTGTGGTCATGCCGAATGTGACTGTCAGACATGTGCGCATAGCAACGTGTGGACTATGTATTAAAACTTAAGTGGGTACGACTGTTATAAGTAAGAATCATGTAATATGTCCTGTACCTAGTAGGTCATGTATCTTTCCATACCTTTTTTTTCCACAATTGCCTGGTTTCTTTAGACATGGAGAGCATGAGAAGCACGAATGTCATTCTTCCACCATTCAATGACGGAATGAACCAAAGGTTGGGATAACGTTTGCAACAATAGTTTATGCAGCGTGCACGTTACTCGGAAGGACCAGACTTGCCGTTCACTATCCACTACTGCATTTGTGGGGGTAGCATGTGGATCCACCTAATGATGTCACACATGGGGCACAAGCGCACAAAACTGCCAGAAGCCTCTGCACGATCAGGATGAATGACCGTCCTATCCTCAACTTCTTCAACAGCATCATAAAACACATCTTCCCGAGTGTACTCCGATAGAGCATCCATGTGAAAGGGTTGAGGGCAAATGCTATAGTACAGCAAGACCTCTAAACGCCTCCATTCTGTGTGCAACCTTGACAGCAAATAACATGTCCCAGCTCTACATAGAAATGAAGTCAACATAGGTAGTGTTGTTGGGGAAAACGTGCACTCCATTGACAAATGGTGCAACTGTCCAAGAGAAGTAAAAATGACCTTCTTCCCAGATTTTATACTTTCTTAGGAAGCATGGGGCACCTTTGTGGCACTACCCTACAGTTCATGTCACCCTTGGTATAGTGCTGCAACAACTTTGGCTCCACGCACTTGTGCACTTCTAGTTTCACCATAGGAAGAACGTGCACTTGGGAAGGTTATTGAATGAAAATGTGAGGACACGTCAAAACGGAAACAGTGGCCTAGGAATCACAACTACCCCTAACACAAGCACACGAGCTTGTTCATCAAAAGACTCAGGCTGCCCACTGCCCATGCGGAGCACACCGTTAGCCCATGACTTGTATGTGTTTCCAGACTTGGCCTAAGGTGAAGGAATACTCCCCTGCACAGTGACATGACATTGTTGTTAGCAAATGGATGATGGTGCCGCCGTCAAATGAAGACTTGCACATCAACATTCGGACAAGACTAGTGGAAAACATCACCTTAAATCACAAGGGCATCCATGCCTCTTACTGCGTGGCTCCCAACTTCTTCCTCTGCTTCATCATACGCGTTGTCTGCTGCTGCATCATCTTCTTCCGCCTCTTCTCCTGTGTCACCCTCTCCGTCGTGTTCCAGTCCACCATGCTCCTCCATGAGTCTGGCACCTTCAGCGTGGTGCTCTTCCTGTGTGAGCAGTCCGGTCTCTGGCTCCACCACATACCCTAGGGAGTCCTCACTGCCACTGTCGGACATGTCATCGAAGTTGTCTACGGCTGCCTCACCAACCTCCTCGTCTGTTGAGGACCCCTGGGGTCCGCTTCAGGGTCGTAGTCCGACGTATCATTGTCGACCGTTGATGCCCCTTCTTCTCTCCCTGTCCCTTGTTTTGTCTCTGCATGTGCACCTCGTCCTCCTTCTGCTGTCTCTCATTCTGCTCTTAGCGCTGCTACTGCTTTGTGAGGCCGAGGAGCAGCAGGATTGGGACACCTCTTCTTTGTGTGCCCCTTACGGCCACACTTCAGGCAGATAAAGATTCATTTTTGGAGAAGTGCAGGCTCCATGCAGGCGGTCCTCGGATGACCACAGCCCCGCCGTGGACTTGGTTGTCCCCAGCCAGACGGTGCAGGTTGATACAGTCTGGTGGCGCAGAGTGACGGCATGGGGTTGGCGTAGGTGAGGCTCCAATGCCTCACTGTGTGCCCACGGCTCATGTACGCAGTCGGGTCTTCACCCACCTCCATCATGATGGCACTGGCATGCTGGCATGGCTGGCCGAATTTGCGCCACCGACGACACTCACAGTTTCCCATGGCAAGGTCCACGTGCCGGCGAACGTTCGTTGGGCCACGAACCATTGCCGAGGACGGCCCCTCCATGATGACGTCGTACTCACGTTCAACTACAGAGTTGTGATTCAGGCGTTTTGCTGGAGCCAAGGCAAGAGTCTCGTTGTTGTTGGCTA
Source organism: Penium margaritaceum (assembly GCA_023375785.1). Lineage (NCBI taxonomy): Eukaryota > Viridiplantae > Streptophyta > Zygnematophyceae > Desmidiales > Peniaceae > Penium > Penium margaritaceum. The sequence goes on from SZWC01002632.1 coordinate 73,583, forward strand.
TGTGTTCATGTCGCTGTGCAATGATGCCCTGCACAAAGTAGTACACTTGCAAGAAGCAGTAGAAAGGGTAGAGCTTGCAGAGGATCCTCAGATGGGCGTTGAGCGACTCTGAAGTGCTGCTGGTGATGTGCCCCCCCTCGAGGAACAGAGTACATGTATGAGGTCCACTTTTGAAGAGGGATGGTACCCTGTCCGTCTTGACCTGGGATGAGGTAGTCCGCAGCACGTTCGCTTGCTGCCCGCAGGTGACGTGCCGCTTAATGAGACTGCTCATGGGTCAATGCATGTGCGCACTTCCAGGCCTAGTACGCCTCCTTCTTGCCAAACTTCTCTTCGATGTTTCTGCGCAGATGCTAGGTACAATAAGTGTGGGTAGCGCCGGGCAAGTGTCTTACCAGAGCCTTTGCAAGGCCAGATTCTCTGTCCGACACAATGACTACACCTATAGTACAAGCAGTGGGGTAAGCTCGTGCCAAATTCTCGCAAAACCACATCCAAGTTTCCTTGTTCTCACTAGACACGAGTGTCCACGCCATGGGGCATGGGTGGTCATTCGCGTCAAAAAATAATGCGACCAGCATCACTTGCTTGTGGCTGTTCTTGAGGAATGTGCCATCTATTGTCATGATCCTCCTGCTGTAGTCTCAGCCAAGGCGGGTGGCCCCAGGCGCCACAAAAGCCCACTTGAACTTGTAATGTGCATCCTTCTCCGCCATAGCATGCATTGCCGGATCAATGCATTTCAGCTCTACGATCAATGAACAATTTGTGACACTTTGAAGGAGGGAAGTGAGAACACAGGTGAACAACAATGCGAGGTCGGCGATGGCACTTACCTCCTGACACAACGCCGGAAACATAGCCCATGATTTCTCCTTGGCGCCCATGTGTTGGGCCTGTGCCATAGATCTTGCACCGTACAGCGTACTGTTGGCCACCTGAATCCCAGCGGCATCCTCGATGATGGCTCTGAGTGTGGCCGGAGGTGTCGTTGGATCCCACGCCATTTGCTGCAATGTGTGCCGTACAATCCATCTGGTTGTTCGGGCAGGGCTCCCACGGCCAATAGTCGGCGTGCAGTGATGGCCTTCTGTGACATGGGACAGTTTGACCACCCCTAGCTTTGAAGAGACAACCATGCGGACATTCCATGCGTAGCCACATGTGACAGCCTCCACGTAGTGTACCTCGATCCGTCCACGCTCGTTGCGCACCCACTGTAGCCCAAAGCGGTTGGCTACCGCGTAGTCTTCAATGGCCGCCTTGCAGGCAGCCATGTTGCGGAACTTTCTGCCCTCCACGAGGCAGTCACCATCTGTCTTTCTTTTCTTGGTCGTACAGTTGGAGGAGTTGTCTGACGTTCTTAAAAACAGACAGGACATATAGTTGGCCAAGCGTACAGGTCACATGTTAGCGCATCGGGATATGTGCAAAACCACCAAGTAAGAAAGGACACTCGACAACATCTACATAAACAAGTATGAAGACCGCACAACGGCAAGAGCAGACATGCACCTTAGCATGACGTTCATGTAAGTACAAAACGGGACACAAAAATTACCAGTGGAGCCACTAGGATAGAGTACACAGTGCCTTGCCCACGACTGTGTGCATGGTGGAGCCTCGGTCTGCTCCGGGGAGCATGGCTCCATCCGAAGCAACCGCAGGTTCACCGCAACTTCTTCTTCCGAACGTCTTTCCCTGTCCTCATAGTCTCGATCTCTGTTCAGCCAGAAGAAGACTTCCTCCTTGGTACCTGATTCACGGTTGAAAACTTCGTGTGCCAGACTCTAGAGCTGCGTTGGAGGATGCGCTGGATGAACTCCTTGCTCGGCAGGGTGATAGGCACGTTGCTGAGGTGGTGGTGCTTGGGGTCGTACCGTGGGTCGGGCAGCGGGTAGTACAGCAGGTCGTGCAGCGGGACGTGTAGCGGGTCATACAGCGGGTGGTGCAACAGGTGGTGCAGCTGGGCAACCAGCACTTGGTGCAGCGGGAGGTGCAGCGGGTGGTGCAGCTGGTGGTGCAGCGGGTAGTGTAACGGGAGGTGTAGCGGGTGGTGCAGCGGGTGGTGGAGCGGGTCGTGCAGGGGGTGGTGCAGCGGGTCCCGCAGCGGGTTGTACTGTGGCTGGTACGACAGTTCGTCCCGCGCGTGGTGCCACGGGTCGTGTAGTGGGTGGTGCAGCGGCCGTCGGCTCAACGGGTAGTACACCCGGCGGTGCCAGAACCATGCCAGTGGGGCGCCATCTCGCAAGCGTCCATGGGTTCAGCCGTCCAAGGTTGCGCCGCCTTGGGTCCAAAGGCCCAGACAGAGTTGTAGCGCCTGTTGCCGGCGAGGGCGCATGACGGGGAGGTAGCGGCCGTGGCAGGTGAAACTGAGCCGCCACGAGTAAGCCCTCCTGGCCGGTGGTGACAGCCCATCCTCGTGTAAGTGGGCCTAGCGGTGGTGAGAGTGCGGCAGTTGTAGAACGCAGTGCCTGGGCACATGAGAGGGGTGGGCGAGTGGGCGGCCTTGTGGAATCTATGCGCACCGGTCAAACAGAGGCAGGAGCCTCCGCCCTCCGGGCAGTGCCCTGGTTTTGGGGCGCCATAGTGCCAAGAATGGGCACATTGGCATTTTTTTAATACAATACATGCCTCACGTACCCTGCAATTTGACTCACCTCGCTTGATCAGGAGAGAGAGAGCGAGCGCCATGTTGAGGCTCCACCGCGAACACACCAAACCCTGGCAAAGTCGCACCTCGGCACTGGAGAAGCCAAAATGACACACACACGGGGAGGGGGGGGTCGCTAGCCTTCGTCCATGCTCATGTTGACTCTGACTTCCACCAACACATGTCAGGGACCATTACAATGTACATGGAGAGATTATGCAGCCAATTCTCATGCAGTACACGCGTGCGACAAGGGACAGAGGTGACTCGAGTGCCTCCATTTGCACACATGCAGGTTTGGCATCCAAGCTAGCATCTGCGCATGCAGGCCGTGTTTCTTCTGCCTTGTTGTTTACGAGTGTACGTAACGTCAGCATGGCAAACAAGAAGCAACAACGAAGCCAGTGGAAGAGCTCTGTTGTTATGGAAAAAGAAGTACCCCTTCTGTTTGTGACCGAGCGGATCGCTGAACCAATGATTTCTGCGTATATGTGTACACATTCACAGTCCCATTCAACGTCGTGCAACATCTCATTGTACGGACTGCAGAAACGAAGCTAGAAAATTGATTTCACAGGAAAAAAGGTAACAGCGAGCCCACGGTGCAACACATGTAATGCAGGTAGTCCTTGATAAGTGAAAGTACCATAGGTGGATGGTTGCTTTCCCGGAGAGTGACGGGCAGATGGTTGCTTTCTTTCGGAACGACGGGCGGATTGTTGTTTTGTTCCAAACAACGGGTGGATGAGAGTCACACTTTGCGTTTTATGGGTATTTGAGCTATTTCACCCTTTGAGTTTCATGGGTACGCGAGCTATTTCACCCAAAGGAAAAATGAACCTTTGGTACATGCAATCCATGGTCCACCATCATTGAAAGTCACAAGAGAGAATTACAATAGGAATGACTTTGGGAAATTTCCATGAAGCAAACATGGATCAGTAATGACTACACACAGTGGAGGTTGGATAGTTGATCTCCTCAAGCAGCTCATGACTCAACCCTTGGAGGAATTGGACAATGTCACACACAGGACATAGGTGCTCCCATGGCTGTCAGTATTCAACATCGTAGAATAAGTCCGTCTCGCGGTCCGAATCTTGGCCGCCATGTCTGCTTCCTGAAATGAACACACCACTGTCCCCCTCGGCACATGCGATGAACTTGTCCCATTCAGCCAACCCTAATCCTCTGCCGCACCCAAAACCCCCCATTTTCTCCTGGAGTCTAAGCCTTTGGGATGAATGGTCTGCTCAAATTCTAGGGTCCAGCACAGTTCATCCTGCACAATTAAAAAAAATCATCCATTAAGCCAGCAAGGCAAGGGACGAATAGGCAATGAAAAAAGACAAGTACAATGTTTGAACACAAACACTGCACAGACTCACCTCACTCTGCCTCCTCTGGCTCATCTTCGTACGTCTCCTACCACTCCCTCTCCTCCTCATCCAACTTCTGGGTGTGCTCTTCCTACGTCACCATCTCACCATCATCAGCATGAGGAAGGGAGTATGCACCGGAGTTATCACTTTCAAAACCATAATCCTTATCATCTCGGTCATCTCGAGGCCCAGCCTCGGGGTCGTACTCCATGTCATCACAGGCATACTCTACAAGTGGTGGAACACCACACATGGAGGCTTTGGCATCTGCCTCCAGGGCGGCTGTAGCACGCTGTGTAGCCGGAGCCAAACCACCATCATACTATGCTCCAGCCTGTGCAGGGCTCAGTGCATGAGGGTTTTTGCACCGGGTCTTGGTATGTCCCTTTTGCCCACAACGGGGGCAAATGATGTTCTTCTTGCGTAACGTCTTCCGGTATTTCCTTGCCTTGCGGGGGCGGCCCTTGTCACGTCAAGGACCTAGTTGCAGCCAGACAGGTTGCACTGGCCGTATGTTCTTCACGACTGGTGAGGGGATGGGATTGCTGTATGCACGACGGAATGCCATGCGGGTGGACCAGGGTCAGCTATTTTCTCAGTGTTGATGCGCTTGGTCAGCAAAAATGCACACGCATGCTGTCATGGCAGGCCGAACTCCTTCCACCTGTCACAACTACAGGACTTGTCGACCAGGTCCACTTGCCACGGATTGTTTGTAGGTCCCAACACCGTGGCTGTGTTTGGGCCCTCCTCTGTCACGATGTACTCACGTGGCACTGTGAGGCAGTGGAACAGTCGATTTGCCTATGCTGGTGCCACCAGAGTTTTCAATACGGTTGTCTAGGCACGACGGGTGCAAAATTGTCGCTTCACAAAAGGGTAGATGCTCACGAATCAGTGGTACGGGTAGAGCTTCTGGTGTGCTGCAATACGCGGGTTCCAACTCTTAGACATGTTGGAAGTGGTGTGACCTCCTCTGCCCAAAGGGCAGTGAAGGCGGGTCCACTTCTGCAGAGGCACCTCCCCCGACCACTTCCCCATCCTCCCCCTCCCGCCCAAACAGGTATGCATATGCTGATGCACTCACTTGACGCCGGTGGGTTGTGGCCTTCTCCCACTGCTCGACATTAAGTGGGTGTGCACACTTCCATGCCCAATGGGCTACCTTTTTCCCGTACGTGGTGCACACGTTCTCACGTATGTGCCAGGCGCTGAAGGTATGCGTGGCACCGGTGAGGTACTTGTGTACGGCCTTCTCCAATCCCTTCTCCTTGTCCGAAAAGATGCATGATCCAGCATTTCTAGCAGTGGGATAGGCAACTGCAAGCTGTGCGCAAAAGACATTCCATCCCTTCTCATCCTCTGTCGCTGCCAGTGCCCAGACTATTAGAACTACATTGTCATAAGCATAAAAAAAATGGGCAAGCAAGAGGACCTGCTCGTGACCGTTTTTGAGGAAGGTGGCGTCCATGATCACAATCCGCCGACTGTGCTGGAATCCAATTATGGAGGCTACAGGGTGGCACCGTTGGCATCTTTGTGGGCCACAACGTGTGTACCTTGGTCCATGCCTGTCAGCTACCTGTAGCACGTGGACATGCACGTATGAAATGAAGGAAAGGAAGGGGTGGTATTTCTATGGAAGGGTGTAGAAAAACAAATACCATGACTCACCTCTTCAATGTAGGAGGGAAAACGGTTCCACGCGTGAGTCTTCTTGTCCATCAACTTCTCTTGGGCCTGTGTCTTGGCGATGTACAGTGTGTTATTGGACACGTTCGCACCGGTCCTTTCATGGAGAACCTACCGCAGGATTCCAGTTGATGCCGTGGGGTCACGCTACAGGGCCTCCGAGATCTTGCGGGCCACCCACCCCTTCTACCTCGTTGGATTGTCGCGGCCGATGCTAGGGATGCACTTGTGGCCATCCGCATAGTGGGACACGGCGATGTGTCCAAACTTGCTTGTAACACGGGAGCGGAAGAGCCAGGCACATCCCTTGTTCTTGGCTTCCACGCACGTCACGTGCATTCTTGCAGGCTCACTGCGGATCCACTTAAGACCAAAGCAGTTATCGACCGCGTAATCCTCCACAAATGCACAGGCCATGTCCATGTTGTCCAACAACATCCCCTTCTTCGGTTCCTTCGGCATCTCCTTGCGCTTCGTTAGGCTGTGACATAGTTCTTCATCGGAATCTCCTCTCCAAAGATGCACATAACATTACACAGAACCAGTGTATCAAGAGCAAGAAAACACAACTGTAGAAAAATCCCAGTCGGTAGCCTTTTCCACAAGGAAAGCAAAGACACTACACACTCGGGACACAAGGCAAGAATTACTGAGGTGGCCATGTGGGAAGGACAGGAAGCAACGACGCTCCATGCTAAACCTAACCAGTCCGGGTTCCCGGACATCGGGGGACCCTGGAGCACGGGGTGGTTCATCAGGTGGTTGTTTGTGTGGGAGGACGTCCCACTCGTTCAACTGCCGGGACCACTAGTTATTGTTCCAATCCCTCTCCAACTAAGACATGACATCGTCAAACCCACCTGATGTGTCATTCAGAGGAGGGTTATTGGGGTACCACCGCGGTGCAAGACCCTGGGCTGGGGGCGGATCGTTCTCGTCGGGACTTGGTCGCGTGACTAGACGCCACGCGTGTAGATGCGAAGCCATCCAAGACAACAGGTATTTGTTCCACAAAAGATGAGCCAATATATCTCATGTACCTACTAGAATAGGCTCACCGGTGTGTTCAACAAATTGGTCCACAATGTCGAAGTCACGAGGGACGCAGCTGCAACAGCGGCATGGTTGGAGGCGGCGGTGACGGCATCAACGGCTATTATGCGAGACTGAATAAGACTGAAATTGTGCTCACAAGCACCCTTCCGGAACACTGCGGCACGTAGCCAGACCAACGGAGGATGGGTTGACACTACATGATGAGGGCACTATCCGCTAATACGTTCCTACGAGGAAACAGCCTCGTAGCCTTGCGCATGTCTTTGTCATCCGGTGGCAACGTATTTTCAAGCATGCTTTCTGGTACCCCGTCGCATGTCCATGGCGAGCGGCGGTTGCAAGGATATGGTAGCAACATGTCAATAGTCCTTCTTCATAGGGTGCCGCGGCAGTTGCAACACGGACAACTGTCAAAGGGTCCATCGGCGAACTCCAATTGGCCCGCTTACCACCTGCAGAGCTGGCCGGGCAACTCTTAGGTTCAGCAACACGTATGGATGCCACTGCATGAATGCCTTCCAGCTCATGGCCCAGGATCGAGCAGGCAGTGTTTTGATGGAATGAGGATAATGCTAGCATTTTGTTTAGACGGCCATGCAGATATTCAGTCTGTGGAATTAAAGAAACCCAATGGGTTTGAGATATCTTAGGAACGAACACATACCCCAAATGAAAGAGCACAAGAAGTAAGTTGATCTGGTGATTATTAAGTACAAAAGCAGTATTATTGTTGCTGTCACACAATATCGTGTGACTCGCATACATGCATGACGTGCGCATGCACGAAATCAACTGTAAAACCTTTAAAAAGTGTAACAACATTACCAGCTCACCCATCTACTCCAGAAAATGAACAATATGCTGTCAGATTATGAGTTTGACATTTTCAAGGGGTACATGGGGCTTACTGTTCTGGGGTAGGGGCAAATGAGGCTTATCGTTCTGGCGGAGGGACGGATGAGGCTTAACGTTCCCGCGGAGGGATGAATGAGGCTTGCTGTTCTGGCGGAGGGGCTGATTGGGCTTATCGTTCCGACAGAGGGGCTGATGGGACTTATTGTTCTGGCAAAGGGGCAGATGGGGCTTATCATCCGAAACGAGGGGTACATGGGCTTTTCGCCCATTCACTAGTTGTGCAATGCAAATCGGATTCAAACCTTCCCTCGAATAGCATTCGGGGTTTCGGGTTGTATAAACGCACATACTCTCGCTAGGCCCTGTGGGAGCAGGACCCGGCAGGTTCCCTTTCCATGGATGGGATTTCTTGGCCCCCCATGCAAGCAATGATCAAGTCCTCCTCGTTTGTGTTGCAAACCCCTTGATAGAGGTACTTGTTCACGTAGCGCAAAAAAACTGACATCATCATTCCGACGAAGCATGCACGTCACATTGCTTCGTCAAGAAACTCACATAGAAAGCATTGAAACCAGGAAAACGAGGCATGATTGTGTTAAATCTCAGTTTTGAGTTTCAAAACAGTAATAACAGTGCCCCAAAATGGGGCAGATTTGATAGGAGCCTAATCTTGAATCGAAAATAATGTTTCAAAGTTGCCGGTAGCTATCCATTGCGACTACCAAAGGGGCAGATTACACATAGGGTTCAGTCACGATATACTCAGTTTTTGGAACTATATAGCTGATACACCAATGCCGCAAAAAAAGTAACGTATATGACAACGCCGCACAAAAAATAACGCTTATGCCAATATCGCACAGAAAATAACGCATGTGACAATGGCGTACATAAAACAACTCATATGCCAACGTTACACAGAAAGCACCTGAGAAACCCAGAAACGCTAAAACAAATGTCATGTTCCCGCCACATACCATGTAGCATTGATGCATGACATGATTTTTGTCATTCACTATGTCTCAGACAAATGCACCATTGCAATTTTTTCGATGTCAGGTCCAAAACACATGTTGTGATCCAGCATGAAAAAAGGGGTGGACGGCTGGTTGATTTTGCTGCGGATGCTGGGCGGATGGTTGCTTCTGTAACGCAAGGTGGGCGGATGGCTCCTTTTCTTCCAAACCACGGGCGGATTGTTACTTTTCTTCCAAACGACAGGCGGATGAGAGTCACACTTTGCGTTTTATGGGTATATGAGCTACTTCATGTGTAAGGGTGAACCCTTACACATAAGGGTTACGATTACACATAAAGTCATTATACGGGGACATCGTTCATTTGACGTTCTGAGTCATTTTCACTATAATATTAAATTAAAAAGCTGGGGCACAGCTCATTTGAAGATCAAAGTTGTGGAATGTCTCTTAAATGTGGGACAGACAAATGGCATTTCACACATCTGACCAACATTGAAACCGAAAAAAAAAGAGGGTTCGGTCACGATATACCCAGTTTTTGGAACTATATAACTCATTCGCCCTTCGTCGAGCCAGGAATAATGCAGGTATCATTGCCGAGCAGAAAAGCAACGAGACGCCCACAGCGTAAAATGTATTACTCATCCGGGAATTGATTGAAATTAATAGCTTCATAGCCCATGCACTATTCAATCTAACGTGAATACTAACAGAGCGGAACCCTTGTGCCCAAGCGCAGGTACGACGCCAAACCTCCGGATGAGGTCCGGAAGACGCAGGTTGTGGGAAAGATATTGAGCACAAACCATGTCTGCTCGGACGTAGGTTTTTCGCTGAACGGGTTCGTTTGTGCACCATGTATATTAATGCTATACGTGTGTGGAGGCATGAGACACCTGTCATCGGATACGTTTCCGACAAGTGACGTTGCGCCGATTGTGACAACCGACGACATCCTTGTCAGCTTCGCTGACAAGGCAGAATGGCAACCGCAAGTTGGCTAACGACTATGACCCATACTGATGTGACGTAGTAGAAAGGGTGCGTAAGGCAAATTGTTATGCGAACCGAGGTCTCAAATGGTGTTCATGAAGTAATTGCATAGCATTGGGAAGTTTTCGTTCACGATGTTAAATATAGAAGCCGGCCATGCGTCCTTGCACTACTTGTCGCTAAAGGGTCGTCCATTGCCGCCGCTGGAGAAATGGGCAGGAGTCGAAGATGCCTGCCACATGGACCTGTATGATGCGCGGGTAAGGTGGGTTAACATCAAGTGCATGTGGGACTCCAGTGGACTCGGCCCGTGTCTTCTACACCCATACAACATGTGGTGGATCATGGGTGTGCAACCGCCGCATCGCTGTTGAGCATGGTGCCCGCCTCACTAGCGGCCATGGGTCCATGCCAAACCACTGTGGTGTGCAACAGTGTAGACAGTGAAAGTTTTCACTGTAGAAAGAATGTAGCGGACGCATTTCAATGCAAAACCACGACTCCTGGTGAACTTCATCAGCCAACACTTGCGCGTTTCGTAGTCCTCCTACACTAGCACTGTTCTCATGTGGGAACATGTGTACTTCGGATCTGCTGAACCTTCGACGTCGTCCTATGCCCCGGCTCTAGTTGTGGGATGGAGGACCTGGTGCTCCTCGGTTTGGTCCACATGGAGAACTCCTTCCTCCACGGTCCCGTATGGACCAGTCTGATGCATGGGTCACGTGGAAGAACATCAAGATCCTCTGGGATTCGATGTATTTGGGCCCCCCTCCAAGTGATCCGTTCGATGTGTGCCACATAATGTGTGTGAAGCCGCCACATTGCCGTCCTATCTGGTGCCCACCACACTGGCAGCCATGGGTCCATCCAGATCCCCTATGGTGCGCTAGATTGTGACCACTTCGTGCGGCATAGGACTGGGTACTTGTGACGTTTTGTCATGACGATTTGTACGTCAAGTATAGGGTAATCTCGGTTTTTTCACACTCTTTAAAAAGGCGTATGACACATACATCACATATTCATGCAAAGTGTGGCACAGCACATCATTATCAACCATAGATGATAGAAGGTGCCTCATGTGCCATATGAGGAGTGTGAGGTTGACATATTGCTGTACTATATCGTGCTCACCAAACTGACAGCCCTGGGTCCATGTAGATATCTTATGGTGCGGTACACTCTGACCACTTTGTTTGATGTATGTCCGGGTACCTGTGTTTTTTTTCATGACATATTGTACCTCAGGTATAGGGTATTTTTGTTGTTTCATCGCCCTTCATTTCACCTCATATGGCAGATACGTCACATATTAATGCATAGTGTGCCACACAAAACGATACACAGGAGATCATTGTCATAGAGACTAACGATACAAGCTGCCACATGTGCAACATGACGTGTGTGAAGCTTCCATTTACCTGTCCTATGTGGTGCGCACCACTATGGCATCCACAGGGTACCTGTGTACTTTTTCATGACATGTTCTACCTCAGATACAGGGTTCATTGGATATTTTTCCCACCTCATTGTAAATGCATATGCCATATGGCTCACATCATGACTAACAAATGTCTTCTGCAAATAGACCAAGAACTGTATCCTAGCCATATGTGACTGATGAAACATGTGTCTGATGTATCGGGTATTCTCGTTATTTTATCACAATTCATTTCACCTCATACGGAAGATGCATAACATATTAATGCATAGTGTGCCAGACAAATTGATACTCATCGGATCATTGTCACATAGACGAACGATACAAGCTGCCACATGTGCAACATGACGTGTGTGAAGCTGGCATTTACCTGACCTATGTGGTGCTCACCACTGTGGCATCCATTGGGTACCTGTGTTATTTTGTCATGACATCTTCTACCTCACATACAGGGTTCATTGGATATTTTCCCCACCTCTTTGTAAACGCATATGCCATATGGCACACATCATGACTAACAAATGTCTTCTGTAAATAGACTAAGAACAGTATCCTGGCCATATGTGACTGATGTAATATGTCGTGCTTGCGGTCGCCTTAATATGTTTCCATTCCTTTTGCACCACATTTCAATTGTTTCCTTTCACATGGCGAGCATGACTAGCACAAATGCCGGTCTGCCATAATGTCATGACGGTATGCAGGAAAAGTTAGGCTGCCAATACCAAGACGACTTCAATAGGAGAGCACATTACTCGAAAGCACCAGGCTTGCCATTCACTATCCACCGCTGCATGTGTGGGGGTAGTGTGTGGATCCACAAAATGATGTTGCACATGGAGCACAAGTACACATGACCACCAGAAGCCTGTCCACGAACTGGATAAATGACCGTCCCATCGTCAAAGTCTTCAATAGCATCGTAGAACACTTCTTTCGGAGTGTGGTCCGATAGAGCACCCATGTCATAGGGCTGAGGGCACGTGCTATAGTAGAGCGTTATCTGTAAACGCCTCCATTTTGTGTGCAACCTTGACATGAAATAACAAGTGCCAACTCCACACAGAAATGAAGTCACCATAGGTAGCACTGCTGGGAGAAGACTGCACTCCATTACCAATGACTGTAAAACATGGAGAGAAGTACAAATGACTGCGTAGGATTGCATTTATACAATGAAAGGACGCACGGGGAATGTCTTAATATGGATAAAAAGACATGTACGCCTTTGTACTCTACACGCACTTACACGCACATTTGCACATCCGTGTTCACCGTTGCAACACAACGCACTGGGATATGCAATTCAAAGGAAATGTGGCAATATTCTCCAAAAGTACAACTCGACAAGGAATCACAGCAACGCCTAGCCTAAGCAAGCTAACATGCTCATCACTGACTACGGCCGCCCAATGGACTTGCACAGCACACCGTAACCCCGGGGCTTCTGCTTGCTTCCATACTTGGCCTGCGGTGATGCAATGCTCCCCTGCACGCTTGCACATTCACATGAAAATGATGTCAAGAAATGCATGTTGGTGTGTCCATGAGAAGAACAACTGAACAAGAAAACCTTACTGTACTACTGGAAGTTCTCACCTTAAATCCCTAGTGCATCCATGCCTCTGACTTCAAGCCTCCGGTCCTTTTCCTCTGCCTCATTGACGACGTTGTCCTCTTCTACCTCTTCTCCTGCGGCTGCCTCTCCATGGTCCTCCATTCCACCATGCTCCTCCATCATTATGGCAACTTCAGCATCGTGTTCTTCCTGGGTCAGCAGTCTAGTCTTCGGCTCTGCTGCATACCCCAGAGATTCCTCGCTGCCACTGTCAGACACGTTGTTGTCGAAGTGATCTGCGGCAGCTTCACCAACCTCGTCATCCGTTGAGGAACCCCTAGGGTCTGCCTCCAGGTCGTAGTCCGAGGCATCAGTGTCGTCCGTTGCTGCCCCTTCTTCTTGCCCAGCCTCTTCATCTCTCTCACCTCCCGTAGCTGCACCTCCTGCAGCTGCCTCTTGTGCTGCACTTAGCACAGCTGCAGCTTCGTGTGGCCTTGGTGCAGCAGGGTTTGGACACCTCTTCTTTGTGTGCCCTTTACGGCCACACTTCTGGCAGATGAAGTTCCGTTTTCAAAGCGGCGCACGCTCCACACGGGTACTCCTAGGACGACCACGGCCACGCCGCGGACCTGGTTGGCCCCAGCCAGGTGGGGCCGGTTGGTTCAGTCCGGCAGTCGACAATGAGGGCATAGGGTTGTTGCACGTGAGACTCCAATACTGCACCGTCTGCCCGCGGCTGACGTGCGCAGTCGGGTCCTCGCCCACCTCCATCATGATTGCACAGGCATGCTGGCATGGCTGGCCGAATTCACGCCACCGTCGACACTCACAGGTTCCCATGGCAAGGTCTAAGTGCCGGAGTACGTTTGTTGGGCACCGAACCACTGCCGACGAAGGACCCTCCATCATGATGTCATAATCTTGGGCAACTGCAGAGCTGTGAAGCAGGCGTCTTGTCGGAGCCGGGGCCAGAGTCTCGTTGCACTTGGCAATCTCTTTGCAGCGCTGCGCCATGATTCCCTACACAAAGTAGTACACTTCCAGGAAGCAGTAGAACGGGTAGAGTTTGCAGAGGCTCCTGAGACGAGCGTTCAGTGACTCTAAAGCATTGCTGGTGATGTGCCCTCCCCGAGGCACAAGGCACATGTAGGACGTCCAATTCTGTAGAGGTATGCCTCCCTCTCCGTCCCGGCCTGGAATGAGGTAGTTCGCGGCATGTTCGCTCAGTACCCATAGGTGACGTGCTGCCCGGTGAAACTGGCCGTGTGTCAGGGCCTGTGCGTACTTCCAGGCCCAGTAGGCCGCCTTCTTCCCGAACTTGTCCTGCAAGTTTCTGTGGAGATGCCACGCACGGTAAGTGTGGGTAGCGCCATGCAAATGTCGTACCAACGCCTTTGCCAGGCCCGCTTCTCTGTCAGACACAATGACGGCACCTACAGTACAAGCGGAGGCGTAAGCTCTTGCCAAATTCTCGCAGAACCACATCCAAGTGTCCTTGTTCTTACTGGAGACTAGTGCCCACACCATCGGGCATGCGTGGTCGTTCGCGTCAAAACATTGCGCGACCAGCATGACTTGTTTGTGGCCGTTCTCAAGGAATGTGCCGTCCACGGTCATTATCCTCCGGCTATAGTCCCATCCAAGGCGGGTGGTGCTAGGCGCCACAAAGGCCCATTTGAATTTGTTATGTGCATCCTATTCTGCGACAACATACATAGCCGGATCAATGTGTTTGAGCTGCAAGCACACATTAGCACAGTGTAAGATTTTGAAAGAGCAAAGTGCAATGGGAGTAGAACAACAGTAGAAACGGACATTCCGAGACGTACCTCCTGACACAGGGCCGGAAACATAGCCCACAATTTTGCCTTGGCTCTCATGTGGTAGGTCGGAGCCATCGTTCTCGCACGATACAGCGTATTGTTGGCCACCTGAATGCCCGCGGCTTGCTTGATGATCGCTCTGAGTGTGGTTGGAGGTGTTGTTGGATCCCGCGCCATTTGCTGCAAAATGTGCCTTGCAATCCACCTTGTTGTTCGGGCAGGGCTTCCACGACCAATTGTAGGCATGCAGCTGTGGCCTTCCGTGACATGAGACAGCTTCACCGCCCCCAGTTTTGACGACACAACTGCGCGTACATGCCACGCGCAACCACGTGTACCTGCCTCCACGTAGCGTAAGTCGATCCGTCCAGGCTCGCTGCGCACCCACTGGAGCCCAAAGTGGTTTGTCACTGCGTAGTCCTCAATTGCCGCCCTGCATGCAGCCATGTTACAAAATTTTCTGCCCTCCACTAGCTCCTCACCATCGGCCTTTCTCCTCTTCGTCGTCCAATCGGGGGAGCTATCTGACGTTGCTGCAAAAATAAGAGGACAGGCAGTTCGTGACAGCATGACAGTGAAGGAAACAAAGTTCAGAAGACACACCAGAAACAGATGACAGGCACTCACGCACGCACTAGTGCATGACCGCATGACAAGCAAAGGGATACAACGGTGTACAGTGTGAAAGACACAGTCACTGACACAATTTCATGGCAGCAATCTAGTGTATCAAGTAGTAAACGGGACACCCAAATTACCAGTGGAGCCACTAGGACATAGTACATGGTGCCTTGCCCATGTGTATGTGTAAGGTGGAGCCTCGGTCTGCTCCGGAAAACGTGGCTCCATCTGGAACAAATGCATTTTCTCTACCGCTTCTTCATCCAAAAGCCATTCCCTGTCCTCGTATTCCCGATCTATGTTCAGCCAGAAGAAGACTTCTTCCTCAGCACCTGATTCACAAAAGACAACGTGGTGTGCCGGATTCTGAGGCTGAGGTGGAGGAGGCACTGGAGGAACACCATGGTCCACAGGGCAAGAGGCGCGTTCTTGACGTGGTTGCGTGGCGTGAGGAGGTGCGGGTTGTGCCGCAGGTTGAGGAGCGGGTGGAGCAACGGGTCGTGCTGTGGGTTGGGCAAGGGGGGTGTAGTGGGTCGTGCAGCAAAATGAGCAGCGGTTGCTCAAGCAGGGCGTCTAGCGGGTGGTACAAGGTGTGGTGCAACGTGTGGTGCAGGAGCTGGCGCAGCAGGTAGCGCAGCGGGTGGTGCAGCTGGAGGTGCAATGGGTGGTTCAGCGGATGGTACATTTGTGGGTGCAGCGGGTCTTGTTACAGCTAATGCCACTGCTCTTCCAGCGCGTGGTGCCGTAGGTTGAGTAGTAGGTGGTGCAGCGGGTGTCGGGTCTGCGGGTAGTGCACCTGGCGGGGCGACACCCACGGCAGTGGAGCGCCATCCCGTAGTCGTGTGTTGGATTGGCCATCCTAAGTTGCGCCGCCTTGGGTCTGAAGTACCAGGCACAGTTGTGGTGCCAGTTACCACCGAGGACGCAAGACGGGGAGTTAGCGGCCGTGGAACGCGGAACTGAGCCGCCACGATCAAGCCCCCCTGGCTTGAGGTGATAGCCCGTCTGCGTGTGATTGGGCCTAGCGGTGAAGACAGCGCGGCTGTTGCAAAACGCAATGCCTGTGCACATGAGAGGGGTGGACGAGAGGTCGGCTTTGTCGAAGGTACACGAACCGGTTGAGCAGAGGCAGGAGCCTCCGCCCTCCGGACGCTGCCCCGGGTTTGAGGCGCCATAGCGCCAACAATGGGCACATGCGCATTTTTTGAACTGAATATATGCCTAAGGTACCCTGCAAATCGACTCACCTCGCTTGATCAGGAGAGAGAGTGCCATGTTCACGCTCCACCTCGAACACACAAAAACCTGGCATATTCACACATCGCCTCTGGAGCAGCCAAATGGACAAACACACTGGGGTGGGGGGTTGCGGACGCTAACCCCCCGTGCATGCTCACGCCAACTCTGACTTTCTGGCGACACATGTGAGGGACCACTGCAACGTACATGGACGGGTTATGCAACCAAACGGCGTGCACTACACACGTGAGACAATGGTCGAGGGTCAGTGGAGCGCCTCCACTGTCGCACATGCAGGTTTGGCAGCCAATCTGGCATCTGAGCATGCAGGCCGTGTTTCATCTGCCTTCTTGTTTACAAGTGTATGCAAAGTCAGCATGGCAAAGGAGAAGCCACGACAAAGCCAGCAAAACACCTCTACCTTTTGGGAAAAGCAAGTACCCCTTCCATCGTGTCCAAGCAGATCGTCGAACCAAGTTTTTCTTTACATATTTGTACACATTTAAACTTGCGTTCACCATCCTGCATCGTGTCATTGTACGGACTGCGGAAACAAACCTTGAAAAGCATGTTCAACGGGAAAAAGGTAACATCGTGCCCGCTGTGGCACACATATAACCCAGGTACCGGTAGTCCTTGATAAGTGAAAGTCCCATGGGTGCCTCGTTGCTTTCCCACAACGTGACGAGCGGATGGTTGATTTTCTTCCGAACAGTGGGCGGATCGTTACTTTTGTTCCGAACGACGGGCGGATGAGAGTCACACTTTGCATTTTATGGGTATATGAGCTATTTTACCCAAAAAAAAATACAACTATGCCTGAAATTGACATTTTGTTGCGATTGCTTGATGATGAGGGGGGCGATGAATATAAATTTCATTTGCAGGGCTTTGCTTCATAATATTTCAGGCTTTGGACTTTGGTTTATTGAATTTCAAAATTGTGAAAATGTTGATTATCCCCTGTTTTGTCACTCGCGACCCTCATGTACCCCTCCGTCGGAACAGAAAGCCCCATCCACCCTTCCGTCGGAATAATAAGCCCCATTCGCCCCTGCATCGAAACAAGAAGCCTCATTCTCACCTGAGTTAGAACAATAAGCCTCATTCACCCCTGCCTCAGAATGATAAGCCCCATATACCCCTCGGCCCGTACCTCAAGTTGAATTGTCGTAATTTGCAAAAAAAAAATGCCTAATGCATCCAATATATGGGACGTCCATGTTCACGCCCATCAGAACGGAACCCTACCGTTGCCACTTTTGGTGCAACGTAAATGCCTCGGTCTGGATAGAGGCTTGGGATGGAAGTCGTAAATGCACCTCCCTGCCTCGGTGTGCTGTCGGCCGAACACGATAGGTGCACATTTTAGTGACACTATTCAAAAAATTGAAGCGGTATGAGTAATAGTGGTTTTGATTATACTATCAAACCCCTACATATGCACTGAGTATATAACGGGTACGATTGCAATCCATGTCGTCCTCCCTCACATACATATGAGTACGTTGCAAACCATCTATCGACATGTCTCACCTTCGACATACGCGCCCTCTGTCACCTTTGCAGTGCTCGGCATGTCGACTAGAGCCAGTTGTAGGTCCTTGGGGAATCGTGACCCCTTTCCCTCCCCCCATGGACCACGGCACTGCGTTGGCCGAGTGGGTTAAGATAAGGGTTCGGTCACCATTTTCGGAACAATATAGCTCATTTGCCCATCTGACGCAGCGACCGCCAAGCCAGTAACAAGGAAAAAAGAAAGTCGTCTATGTCGAGGCACAATGTCATGCATCGTCGACGCATGACATGGTGCCTCATCCGCAAGTATCACAAATACCAAAAAGGTGGGGTTTGTGACACTTTCTATGGAGGTAATTGTAATGTTTGTGGGCAGTTCGAGACCCCCCATGCATTGCGTGGGCACCTGCCGGGCCCCGCGGTAGCGGGGCCTGGCAGGTGCCAATTTAAAAATAAAACCCAAACCCTCTGAAATGCATCCGGAATTATTTTGTTTGAGGTTTGTTGCTTCAACCAAGGGTGTAACGGGCTGCGTCTCGAGCTCTTGCTCTGAAGTCATCATCGGAGTTCGCAAAATGGCATTCTCAGTCCGCGTCAGTGGTTTACCCCCTTCGCAGGACTGAGGGACAATCGTCATGAATGACCTAGAGTAGGGAGACTGGAATATCTCGAGTCTCCGGAGGCCCATTTCCGTTTTTCACCAAACCCCTGGTTTTGGGACCCAAACCGGGGGTTTTTACCTCGAACTTGTGTGTTTGCACAAGTTAATTTGTTTATTTTATGTCAAAGTTTGTCGCGAACGAACTTCGATTTACGTTTTTCCATTCAAGCACAAAATCATCGCGTGCGAGGCACGTTGGCGATTTCGCGCCAGCTCTCTCAACCTCACCCTTGCTCCCCCTATCCCTAGTCCTCGCTTGCTTGTTTTCCAAGGAGGACGAGGGGGGCGAGGGCATGAGTCCACGAGGCCTCGCCCTCGAGGCCCTCGTGGCCTCTCAGCCGCCGATTGGACTGAGGCCGCGATCGGCGGCTGGCGGCCGGCCGGCCGGTGGCCGGCCGGTCGCTTGGCCGGCCGCCGGCCGTCCAACCGGCTGGCAACGAGCTGGTCGGCGGCCAGCAAAGTGCTGGCCGCCGGCCAGCCCTCGCTGACGCGAGGGGTGGTGCACAACCACCCCTTGCTTCAGCAAGGAGGGAGGGCCGAACCGGCCCTCTCGCTACATTCCTCCCCACTTATTATGAACCGTCCCGGTTCATGAACAACAAGTAGGATTGTCAGTCAGTCAGTCATCAACATTGTGAAAGAACATTAATAACTTCAATCACCAGCTAGACATGAACACGTGCATGGTACTTAGACCTAAGCTGCAGCTTGTAGGTTAGCACGACTAGCGGCCTTCCCCCATTAGGCTGGAGCGTCCACACGACAACCATGTGGAGCGTCCCTAGCCTCCTATGGTTGGTGTCCATGAATGCTGCCGTGTGGAAATGTTGTTCACTTTTTCCGCGTTCAGGTGGTACCTCCTACCATGCGTCGATCTGTGCGAGCTGCAAGCTCGCTCTAATACTCGTTGACCACCCTTATGGGCAACCGAGATTCGGGCTCCCATGAATTATGTTTTGGTCCACAACCGGCCCAATGAACGAGGTACTCCCTAACAACCCGTGACCGAAGAGTACGCTCTCGGTGCTGGAGTAGGCAAAGGACCTCGTATTGGCCGTCGGTAGCAAGGACTTCTGGCGGTGGCTGAACGGTTCTGTCTGCCGTGTATGGAGCCAGCAGGCTCACATGAGACACGTCATGTATTTTCATACTCGACGGAAGTAGCAATCGGTACGCCAGTGGCCCGATGCGTGCCACAATGGGAAACAGCCCAATGCACTTCGATAGAGGTTTTCTTGCCCCTGGCGACTTCAGCCGAAGGTTTTTAGTGCTAAGCAGTACTTTGTCACCGATGTCAAACGAGACCTCCCGGCGACCTTTGTCGGCATATGCCTTTTGTCACTGCTAAGCTGCTTGAAGGTGATCCTTTGCCTCCTGTAACAAGGAGTCTATGCGCTCGGGAAAGGCTTGAGCGGAAGGAACCTGCCCTTCTGTGCTCCCACTCTTCACCAATGAAGAGGGTACCACTGGATGCCGACCACTGTTCAACACGAACGGTGTGAACTGTGTGGACACAATCACCGAGTTGTTCAACGCAAAACTCTACCAATACTAGTAATTTGTCCCAATCATGCATGGCAGGGTCCACGTACATGCGGAGCATCTGCTCCAGGGTGCGATTCATGTACTTTGTTTGTCTGTCAGTTTGAGGGTGAAATGCTGTCGACATTTCTGACTCACTGCCGAAGTACTCTTGCATCTTTTGCCAGAAATTACTAGCAAATGTTTGATGTCGATCGGAGATAATGCGCAACAGTAAGCCGTGGTACTTTACGACATCCTCAAAGAAGAGACAAGCGGTCTCCTCTGCATTCACGTCAGTGGCTGTAGGAATGAAGTGTGTCATCTTCATCAAAAGATCCACAATCGCTAGTATTGCATCGTGGCCACGGGCCGTGTCCGGAAGACCAGTAATGAAGTCCATGCTGACGCACTCCCATGGAGTCCCAGGAATGGGAAGCTGTTGGAGGAGTCCAGTAGGATTCTTGTTACTAGCCTTATTCCAAAGATATCGGTCGCATATCATGCAATACTTACGGGCATCGACACTCCATCCTGGCCACCAATAGTGGTCCAAGAGTTCCTGTCCGGTCTTTCGGGGTCCCACATGACCTGCGACCGGCGGGTCGTGGAACTGGGAGATAACCTTTGTTCGAAGGTCTCCCAAGTTTGGCACAACAACTTGTTCTCTATGCCAGAAGATTTTTTGGAGCCTCCACCAAGCCGTACTTGTCCAGATTTTGAGAGTCTTGAAACCAAGAATCCACACAGTATCCCATCCAGATCCTGTTTACAAAACCGCTGTAATGGATAATCTCTCGTGGTGGTTGCCGCAGAGGTGCAGGGGGATCTGGTGATTGTACTATGACTGTTGCAATGGCCATAAAACACCCCCTGACCTCGGTGGTTGCTTTAACTTCCACACGCTTAGTGGATCGGCCACATTGATGCGTCCTGGCCGATATTCCCATGTAAACAAGAATCGGCTCAGGTATTCTCTCCAACACGCCTGTCTTCCTGACAGGTTCGGTTGCGTTTGGAAAAACACCCATGGATTATGGTCGGTCACTTCCGTCACACCCCCTTCAGCACCCTCGAGGTAGCAACGCCACATCTTGAAAGCGTGTACTACCGCAAGGAGCTCTTGATCCCCAGTCGTGTACCGCGTTTCCGTGGGGATGAGCTTCCGCCTCTCATACGCCACTGGATGACCGTTCTGCATGAGGACGGCTCCGAGTCCTACTACCAACGCATCACAACAAACCTCCCACAGTTGCGATGGATCTGGAAGAGCTAGGACGGGCGTCATGGATAGAAGCTCTTTGACTTTGAGAAACGCGTTCTTGCAATCAGGTATCCATTCCCAACAAACGTCTTTTCGCGTGAGCCTGGTTAGCGGTGCTACCAGGGTCAAATACCCTTGCATAAACCGTCAAAAGTAGTTTGCAAGGCCAAGGAAAGACCGAATTCTGCCCGACATTCTCGGGACGTGGCCAGTCCACAATAGCTTGGACCTTTCGTTAGTCGACACGGATGCCGTCCTTGTTGACGATGTGTCCAAGGTATTCGAGTTCACCTTGTGCAAACTTGCACTTGCTCACTTTCGCATAGAACTTCTTTTCCCGAAGGATTGCGAGAACTTCGCACAGATGTTCTATGTGCTCTTCCATTGATTTGGAGAAAACCAAGATGTCATCCATGTAAACCAAGACAAACTCTCCGAGTTCCTTGGAAGGTTGTAGGGGCATTTGTAAGCCCGAAGCATTCATAACACTCGGAACTGATAGTGTTCCATGTGCGTTCGATACGCGGTTTTGGGCACATCATCTTCCGTGATGCAGATTTGATGGTACCCTTGAGACAAATCCAAGGACAAAAATACTTCTGCGCCTTGGAGTTGGTCAAAAAGCTCCTCAATCTGCGGTAAGGGGAATCGATTTTTTTACCGTCAGCTTGTTCAACGCACGGTAATCCACGCACATGTGTAAACCACCATCCTTTTTTTTCACAAAAAGGATCTACGCACCGTACGGCGAGCTACTAGGCTCGATCCACCCTTTTGCAAGGTACTCATTGATTTGGCGTTCGGCCTCTCGCCTTTCTACTAGACGAAGGTGATACATGGGTCTGAACGGAGGAGTCGCCTCTTGTTGTAGCGGAATTGTGTGGCCCATGTGTCTTTCTCGTGGAAGCCCAACCGATGGGTCTTGGAATACATCTGAAAACTCCGCCACTAGAGATTTGATCTCTTGTGGTGTGTTTTCCTTCACTTCGTCCTCCATTTTCTGCAGCTGAGCCAAGAAGTATCGACAACCTTTTCGAATACGTCTCTTGACCTGCATCGCAGACAAGTTGGCATGGACTTTGAGTCGGGTCGGTGATAATTCCGTACTCGGAATCAACGTAAAGCGGTGTTGTCCTTTTCGGAGGATCAAACGCTTTGATTCAAAGCACATTAGAACCTTGTTCTCACAGAGCCAGGGGTCGCCTAGCACCACGTCAAACGGGTCAAGAAGGTTGAGTACCTTCAACGTGACACTCTGTGTGTACCCTTGAATGCAAATTTTTGCTTCACAAGTACCGATCATGGGTACCGTACGGTTGTCACCGACAACAACTGCGCCATTCGATGGCTCATACTTCAGGCCAACCTGTCGGGTAAAGCCAAGGCTAACAAAAGAGTCATCCCCTCCAGTGTCAGCAAGTACGTTCATGGGAGCACCAGCTAGGTGTCCTTTGAACTGCATTGTCATGTTGCCTCCACTCTTCTGAGTGAACAGACTTGACGACAGCAAGCCGAGTTTGTGATAAACACGGAATCTGTATGACGGGCGTTGAACTCCCATGATTCACCTACTCGAGTCCACATCTTGTGGGCATGTGTGAATTCGGCTAGCACCTTCCAATCTTTAAATTTGACTGGGTCGAAATCGTTGACTAAAGGTACTGCAAACATGATTGAACTCCTTGCTTTGAGGGTGTTTTCTTCAATTACTCTGTCACACAACTCCTGCACAGTGGTCGGTGTTGCCACCACTAAGCATGTACGATCATGCATCTTGTCCGGAGATGCAAGGTCTAGTGGGCAATGTCGGTCATCAAGTGTAGAATGCGGTTCAACAAGAGGAGAGAACACAACAGAGAAATTTGAACTCGTCAAAAACTCAAATTGTTTAGCATCCTCATCCGAAAACATGAACCCACACTTGTGATCCAGTTTTACCCCTGAGTGGTCCCCACTGACGTCACTCAGGGGTGGGGAAAACCCGCCCCACGGCCCTGTCCGTTACCACGGCCGGGCCCATTGCCGCGATCGCGACCCTGTCCACGGCCCTGTTCACGGCCTATTGTTGCACCATCCCCATGAGTTGCTACTGCTGCAACTAACGCCGCGGCCTCTTGTCCACCCCCAGTAGCCTGAGGGCACTGAGCCCTAAAGTGGCCTGGCTGCATGTAGTTGTGGCAGAGCCCTTCGCGAAAGGATGTGTTACAACGCTCACGCGCCGCCTGCAGCTCGTCATTCTCGTGCCTGCACTTGTTGTTGGGGCCCTTGTATCCACCAGCCTTCTTAGCTGGAGGGTTTGCAGGCTACTTGCCCTTGGCCCCGCCTCCCTGTCCAGCTGACCCACCAGCCCCTGCAGCGTCCATGGGCATGTCGCGGCCTTGTTGTGCACGCGCGTTCGGCCGTGCATCAGAGTAGTGCTTTGGGTTCACTGAATACACTTCGCTCATGTAGTCGCGCAACGCCATCCAACTTGTCCAATCTTGGCCAGTGGCTGTCATGGTGGTCTTGTCCTTCAGCTTCTCGCTGGCAAGACCATCATGCAAGTACTCCAGCAGCATGCACTCCGGGTACTTGAAGGTCTGAGTCCCATCGCCCTCGGTGAAGCTTTCGGCTTCCTCCACGAGTGCGGCGAACTCGCTCAAGTAGGATCCGAGCGAGCTGCCCAACTGCCTGAAGTCCTTGATCTTGTGGAATGCACGCTACGCCTCCTCACGTTGGGTGCACTTCTTACGCATGATCGCGCAGAAGGCCTCCCACAGCATGGGCTGCAACTCGAGGTGCGGCTGCTGCGTAGTCTACTCCTTGACCACATACTTGAAGAGTTTGTCTTCAAGCCGCGTTGTGGCAAGGTCGTCCCACTAGCTGAGTGTAGCCTTGTGGACATGTAAGACGTGCTCCATGCGGTTCAGCCAGTCGGTCAGCTTCATGCCCTTCCGGGAGATCTCCACATTGTGGACGAAGGACGTGTTCATGACCGACCCCAAAGTCGTCAAGGTAGGCAAGTCGTCGCTGCCACTGCCAGTGGCATCCGCAACTGCGGTACGCTGCGCTTGCTTCTGCATCCACACTTGGATCACGCTCTGCAACGCCTTGTCGAGGTCGTTGCATCGGCGGCTTGTCTTATCGGCGGCCAGGCGCTGCAACTAGCGATCATGGTCAAGGTCCGTGATGCTCTGCCCGAAGTGGGCTAGCTGGTTGGCGAACGCGAACTTGAGCTCTGATGTCGTCAGAGCATCGGCGATAGCCTCCAGGGCCTCGCGTTGTCCGTGTACCCTTACCCACTACAAGAGGGTATGGTTTGCGTACACGCCTCTAAGGAGTCCCACCTTTCGGAGGAGACTGTCGTCGGCGACAACGCTCGAGTGGGCACTGCCTTGCCCCATTGCGACCGCATCATAGGAAGGAGGGTGCGCCCCCATTCCTCCAAGTGGTACCGTATCTCCACCATCGGTGGTGATCTTGAGTCGGCCTGCGGCCTCGGTAGCAAACTCTGCGAGCCTACAACTTTCATCGCAAATTGCCTTCGCGGTGACGTCGTCCGGCACGTTCTCGCGGGAACTTCCCGTGTGGCTGCTTTCAGCGTCCTTGCTGCTCTCTGTAGTCTCGCTGCCGTCGGCAGCTTCAGGCGATGCGGTGGGCGTCTTGCCCTTCTCGAGCAATTGGCTCGAGTTTGTCGCACGATGATGGCGATGGTCGTGATCCTCGTCGCCTTCGCGATCGTCGACGTCGTGCTCTTCATCGGGGTCTCCCCCCGGGAGATCCTCCTCCATCGCATTGTCTGTCCCGTGGGGGTCGCCCACGTGCACGTCGACGTGCTCGTTGAGCACCTTTTCGGCCTCCGCATGCTTCTCGGTATCGCCGAGGTTGGTGTCGATTGCCTTCGGCGGTACAGTTGCCCTTGGCCGTACGGTTGCCCATGGGTTGGCAACCGTGCTTGCGGCGGTGGCTCCCAAAACATGGAGTCCGCCGAGAGCTCGTGGCGAGGCCATCACCACTTTGCCCTTGTTGGTCTTCGACGGTCCGGCACTTGCCATCTCGTCGCCCGTGCAACTAGCACGTGAAGACCGTTGTGAGAATCACCCCACAACATTAAGGAGGAATCGCCTCCCACAAACCCCTTGCACTCACGATTGGTAAGGCAATTACAAATCAATTTTCTATGTTCCTAGGCCGCCACGTCGGCACAAGGTCGTGGGTTATGAAACTAGTCTTCCTAAGCCGTGACTTACGGCGATTGGAAAGGAGTAGTACCCAGGCAAACAGAAAATTATGAG
The DNA here is from genome assembly GCA_023375785.1 of Penium margaritaceum. NCBI lineage: Eukaryota > Viridiplantae > Streptophyta > Zygnematophyceae > Desmidiales > Peniaceae > Penium > Penium margaritaceum. The sequence continues at coordinate 99,117 of SZWC01002632.1, forward strand.
ACAAGGAAATGACAAGGGATGTGAGTGTGGCTCACAAAACAAGAGCGAGGAGTGCAAAGAGGAATTCTAAAAACTCCTAACAATTCTTTCACTCTTTCTTCTACTTCTTGTCTTCCTCTTGTCTTCTTGTCTTCCTTGGTCTTCTCTTCACGCTCCTTGGCGCCTCTCGCGTTCTTGGGCGGCATCTTCCTTTGAGCCGGCGGCGTTGGCGAGCCGCCAAAAATCTTCAAGGTGTCACCCTCCTTCTTTTTAGGGTGCTCTCAGGCCGTGAGAGTCCCTAAGCTTGGGAAGGGGCGGTGTCCCAATTTTTGGATGAGGGAGTTTTGAAGGAGCCTTGAAAATGGGGAGGATTTTGTGGTTTTTGAGAGTGGGAACTCCCCACCCCGCCCCACAAAAATCTTCCTAGCCCTCTGGAAGTGTGGGGGTGCTGGAAGGAAGAGTCTCCACCAAGTAGAGCTCTTTTCAAGCTCTCTAACACACTTTACGGCGCTTCAATCCATGAAGTGTAGATGTCGTAGTCCCTTCTGGCATTTCTGTTGCTGCTTGTAGCTGCCAGCAACGTTTTATCTATGTCATAGCCGCCGTTTACGTCGAACTCTTGGTCGCGAGGGTCGTCTTGCTCTGAGAACCCCTGTAACGGGCTGAGTCTCCAGCTCCTGCTCTGAAGTCATGGTTGGAGTTCGCAGAATGGCGTTCTCAGTCCACGTCAAGGGTTTACCCCCTTCGCAGGACAGAGGGGCAATCGTCATCAACGACCCAGAGCAGGGAGACTCGAACATTTGGAATCTCCGGAGGCCCATTTCCGTTTTTAACCAAACCCCTGGTTTTGGGACCCAAGCCCGGGTTTTTACCTCGAACTCGTGTGTTCGCACGAGTTGTTTCATTTATTTTATGTCAAAGTTTGTTGCGAACAAACTTCCATTTACGTTTTGCTGTTCTGACGCAAAATTGTCGCGTGCGAGGCACGCTGGCAATTTTGCGCCAGCTCTCTCGACCTCACCCTTGCTCCCCCTATCCCTCGTCCTCACTTGCTTGTTTTGCAAGGAGCGCGAGGGGGGCGAGGGCACGAGGGCACGAGGCCACGAGGCCTTGCCCTTGAGGCCCTCGTGGCCTCTCAGCCACGAGGGCCTTGACCGGCCCTCGTGGCCGGCCGGCCAGCCGCCAGCCGCCGATCGCGGCCTCAGCTTGATCTGCGGCTGGCGACTGGC